>JASANC010001131.1:0-38210 GCA_030248135.1 Theristus sp. LFF4_11 | reverse complement strand
TAGGCTATTCTGAATTGCCACATAAAGATTGTAACTATTATCTTTCTTGTTAAACGTGACCCAATATGCGTTTACACGCACCGATAGAGAAAATGTTTCATGGCTGCGTGGCAATTTGAAATCAGCAAAACTTTAAATGTATTCTGACGGCAGATTTGTGCAAGAAATTGAAAAACAACCAATCAGATTTTTTTTCTCACTGAATAAATTTATTTTATCATATACGGTAGGTATTCGAATTACGTTCGGGCGCAAAACCGCTTTTCAGCTGTGCAACTTTCCCACACATCATTCAACATTATTCCACCTCCTTCGCCCGAAACGATAATAGTTTCCTTTCACGTCCGCAGCCGCATTGAGTCGCAGGTCTTAAAGAAAAGATAATACTGATGTCCAATCCAGATACATCAATCAATAATGTTCTTTGCAACGTCCGAATGTGAACGGTAAGAAAAGTTTGGAGCAATACACGGTACATGTATGTGGTGAGAAACCAGTAAGTGTTTACGGTATTTTTATGATTATTATTGCCAGCGGCTCCTGAAAATCATTGTAAGCTGAGATGACTTGTTTTTTAAGGAGCGCGACGACGCATCATCTCTTAGTTGCATGGCCGTTAGCGTACCGCTGACGCAACACGCTTTACGCAGAATTTACGTTATTATCATTGGCACCAAATATAATTGACTGCCACAGTTGACTTTCAAAACGTTCCAATTTTTCATCTAAAAATGGGCTCGCTGCAAAAGGTTCGTTTGACGTTTCAACGACAGTTGTCCTTCTCAGATTCTTGAATTACAATGTATCAGTTTATCATTTCTTGAATCAGTTTTGTTGCGCGAATTTCGAACACTTTTATTGGTTTATCTTTCTCCGTCTCGCTTGGGAACAGTTGTTTTGTTCAACAGTGACAACTTGATTCCTTAGTTCTGCTGGTATTAACAGCATGTCATTGTTTATCCGTCAGAACATGGCACTTTGTTTCAACTGCTATGGCCATAAAAACCAACTTCGAGGCGGCGTTGAAAAATTAAAATTATTCATTAATTTATGTTACCCCCGATCTCAAATTAGTGACACATTTCGCATTCGTTTTATTTATCTGTTTGTTCGTGACTGCTTTTTTGATTGTTCTCTTTTCGAACATCATATTTTAGTGTTGTTAGCACTTTTTGTTTTAAAAAAACCTTCAAATAACCCACAAGTGTCCGAACTCCCTTTATGGTGTCGTCTTTTTTCTTTTTTCTAAAACAAAAGTACATGTGGCTGAATAAATAAGCACTCTTTGTATTCTCCATCAAAGCGGGATTAGTTGCAGACTAGGAGTTGTCTTTTTCAAAAATGCCAAGAAAATTCCCAATCGTGTTTGCAAGGGAGACAAGATGAACAGATAGCACGATGAAAATTAGTTGAAAAACGCATAAAATTTGACACGCAGTTGGGTTTCTTAACGTTTTTTTCTTTCATTTAAATTATGGAAAGTCTATGAACGCTTTTAACGCTATGAAACGTTCAGCTCTGGTGAAATGGTTCCAGACGATTTCAATGCTTGAGTTTTCGCAGATGCGTGTACAGTAGCAGGTGTGTGCTAGTGATACCATTTACGTAGTACGTTATACGATGCGCTCTTTCAAGTTTTTTTTAAATTTCAAACCCAAAACATCATGAAATAGAAGCTTCATGTTTGCTGAGACTAAACTAAACACCTACGAGTAACGTTAACGATTAGCTGGTCTTATTTTAGGCGTCATGGGTGATATCCGGTTATCACGGCTCCTCAATCACATCCAACATTAATCAAGTGAAATGTCGAGCATTTTTTTGTCGAGGTTCCATCTCGATGCGTCGGTTACGCATTCTGGACGATACACATTAGCAATTCAGTAGACTATGCGATCACATTAGTTTTTTAGTTAGCTCACCTTCTCTGTTCCTTCAATTACATAGCTATATCTCGACTGCACAAAAAATGGTCCAGTGGTACTCAGAAAAAACGCCTGTTCTAAAGCGGGAGTGTGATCTAGTACTTTTTAGTTATTTAAGGATATCATTCAGGAAACTAAAATTTTGTCGAAGGAGAACTTTGCAATGCAATGTATTGATCCAATTATTGTATTACATACATGTACACTGTACAACGTACATGGATGTAATAAGTATCCATGAGAATCATGCGGATGCGCGAGCGAGCGCAGCGAGCGGAGAGCGCATCACGCATTATATGGCTGAATATTCCCTCGCGCGCTTTTTTCAAATTTGCTCGCTGCCTCCAGCGAGCATACTATAAGCTATAAACCTGCTCCTGTGCACACGAAACGAACACCCAAAGTTGTGCTTGGAGCCGCGAAAAAATTTTTATCGGACAACTTTTCATACGCTGTAGACACGAAAAACCTATTCTGAAAACAGTGTTACTTATTTTTGTTTCTATTTTTTTTCTGATATGTAATCATATGTGTTCGCCCTTTCAATTTTTACCTGCGACACTTTCACAGTCGAACAAAAATGTTCCCTGGGGTAATTTCATCCGGAGATTTTGAAAATTGGGTTAATTTTTTACCCAGACCCTGTTTTTGGGTAAAAAATTGGGCATTTTTAAAGTTCGGAGGGTTTTCACCTGGTTTTAAGTGTTCGCCCTTTCAATTTTTAGCTGGGACACTTTCACGGTTGAACAAAAATGTTTCATAGGGTAATTTCATCCGTAGATTCTGAAAATTTAATTTATTTTTTTGCCCGGGCATTTTTTTAGGTCAAAATTGTGCATTTTTTAAAGTTGGTAGCATTTTGACTGGGTATCAATTTTTCACTCTTACAAATTTTGTCTGAGCTACGAAAAATAGGAGAAATGTTTAGTCCGTAGGAATTCAATGCGCTGATCACGGATTTTGGGTTAGTTTTCTTACGTGAGCAACTCTAGATGCTGAATCGTGACGATTTCGGGCGAATCGGCCGTGGAAATCGGCGAAATCGGTCCAAGAACGAAAAACAAGAAAAGGGTGTTTTCCAGGGTAATTCAATGCGCTGATCACGAATTTTGGGTTAGTTTTTTTACGTGAGCAACTCTAGATGCTAAATCGTGACGATTTCGGGCGAATCGGCCGTGGAAGTTGGCGAAATCGGTCCAGGAACGAAAAACAAGAAAAAGGTGTTTTCCAGGGTAATTCAATCCGCTGATCACGAATTTTGGGTTAGTTTTTTTATGTGAGCAACTCTAGATGCTGAATCGTGACGATTTCGGGCGAATCGGCCGTGGAAATTGGCGAAATCGGTCCAGGAACGAAAAACAAGAAAAGGGTGTTTTCCAGGGTAATTCAATGCGCTGATCACGAATTTTGGGTTAGTTTTCTTACGTGAGCAACTCTAGATGCTGAATCGTGACGATTTCGAGCGAATCGGCCGTGAAAATTGGCGAAATCGGTCCAGGAACGAAAAACAAGAAAAGGGTGTTTTCCAAGGTAATTCAATGCGCTGATCACGAATTTTGGGTTAGTTTTCTTACGTGAGCAACTCTAGATGCTGAATCGTGACGATTTCGGGCGAATCGGCCGTGGAAGTTGGCGAAATCGGTCCAGGAACGAAAAACAAGAAAAGGGTGTTTTCCAGGGTAATTCAATGCGCTGATCCCGGATTTTGGGTTAGTTTTTTATGTGAGCAACTCTAGATACTGAATCGTGACGATTTCGGGCGAATCGGCCGTGGAAGTTGGCGAAATCGGTCCAGAAACGAAAAACAAGAAAAAGGTGTTACCCAGGGTAATTCAATGCGCTGATCACGGATTTTGGGTTAGTTTTTTATGTGAGCAACTCTAGATACTGAATCGTGAGATTTCGGGCGAACCGCAGTGGAAATTAGCGAAATCGGTCCAAATGCAAAAAACTGTGTTGTCCATGGTAATTCATTGCGCCGATCACGGCTTTTGGGTCAGTTTTCTTATGTGAGCAATTCTAGATACTGAATCGTGACGATGTCGGGCGAATCGGCCGTAGAATTAGCATAAGCGAAATCGGCCCAAAAAGCAAAAAATGAAAACCCTGAGGTACCCGGGGTTTAGAAGAATGTGTGACCAACGAGATGTGAATTTGGTTCGACCTTCGGGACTTATTTAAAAGTCAGAATATTATCTAAAAATGCGGGAGACGCATATAAAAGAAGGAATATGGCTTTGTGTAAGCAGTGAGAGACTTGGCTCGACAACTCTTTTCAAGTCTCTGATGTGGTACACACGGATACAAGTACATAAGAGCCATATTTTTGCGCCGTTTATTCACTATTTCGGTTGCACATGTACTTTGTAGACAATTAAAACTTCAACATTTGCGGTATTTCGGGCATTTAGCGACCACTAAAACCACTAAAATAACGATCAGACTTCAGATCGCTGATACTGGTTTGCCCAGGACAAAGTGTATCGCAGAGGCATTAGGGAACGCAAGGTCTCCTTCTGTGGCAAAGGCAACGACTCACGGGACAGACAGTTTATCCTGCCACTAGAGTTTGGTAAAAAGGCTGAAAATCAACGGAAGACAACACCTTTTTGTCACTGATGCTGGTGTGTACACAGGGATGCGTACGTTAGCAACAATAAAACCACATGAAACAATGTTTTGCAGTCTCTGATTTTTCTGTTTTTGCACAGAATTTACAGATTCTTGATTTACAGAAGTTCTGCACAGAATTTGCCACCCTCGTGGCCTGGTGGTAGTGTGTTAGACTACAGTCTGTGCGCTCGGGGGATCGAACCCCGCCGAGGGGTGTATAGGCACTTAATGACAGAGAAAACTCGATGGGCGCCCTACTCAATGGCGTTCTGTACGCTTCTCTGGGTTAGCCCTGGCTAAAAACATCGCCTAAAAATCACAACAACAACAACAACAGAATTTCGCACATGATGTGATTTCGGACTAAACTGGAAAGGACAGTTAAAAAATAATTTTAAAACTGTTTTACACTTTTCAGTAAAACAAACGCGGCGCAAAAATATAGCTTTTATGTACTTGTATCCGTGTGTACCACATCAGAGACTTGAAAAGAGTTGTCGAGCCAAGTCTCTCACTGCTTACACAAAGCCATATTCCTTCTTTTATATGCGTCTCCCGCATTTTTAGATAATTGAATTAAAGGCTCAATTTCATTATGATCTTGTTGACTTCGAACTCGAATTGTGCGGTAACGTACAGTGTAAGTGTGCATGTGTACAGTATACGGATATGCTGTATGCCATGCCATCATAATCAGTTAACTATTAAATATCATGTGATATAGATTTCAGTAAGAAAAACTTATTGTCGATCTTGAATTCATTTTGTTCTGATGTTTTGTGGCGCAGCAGTCAAGTTCGTGCTTCATCCACCTAAGACAGTTGGCTTGTTTTTTTAGGTATTCAACATTGTATGCTTATAAGTTTAAGTCAACTTTAGCAATGTTTTGTGACTATATACAAAATTGCAGTATTTTCATTGTTAACGGTGTTTTTTGCAGTTATACTCTGTTTTGAACACGAACATGAACATCAGCACGAATGCGTGTGTGTGCAACGACCTCAGCACCGAGCACTACTCGTCAACGTACTCGTTGTACAACGCGGTGATGGTGCTGATGCTGCTGCCCGTCGTCGCCCTGTTCGGTATTCTTGGCAACCTGCTGAACTTTTACATCTATACCAGACCGCCGTATGTTTCGTTGATGAATTGATAGAGTTGCTAACTTTGGCTGACTTCTGCGTTTACCATGGTTTTCTAGTTTCATTCGTTTCAGAATGCGCTACTATTCGGCGAACTTGTATTTAGCAGCGTTGTCGTTTAGTGACGTGTTCCTCACCCTGAACGGTTTGCTGACGGTTTGGACCGACTCCGTGAGGGCGTACTTTCCGCAAAACGAGATGCTTCGGCGCACGCCGTATTTGTTCGTCTACGGATTGCCCGTCGGCCACTTTGTTCAGATGTGCTCAATCTACATCGTCGTCGTTGCAGCAGTTGATTGTTGCATACAGGTATAGAAATTCAATGAACCGCTGCTAGTTTTCAAAAATTAGTAACTTTCAGAATTTGAGACACAAGAATTCGATTTGTTTTTCAAACATGCAGTTTGAAAACCGTGCAGGTTTGTTGCAAAGAGCGCTGGGTGTCGCATTACTGTCGGCCCGAGGTTGCGAAACGCGTCATGGCCGGCTGTTGTGTGCTGTGCATTCTGTACAACGTGCCTCGAATCGGCCAGTTCTACGTTCGCAAATGCTACAACCCCGAGACAACTGCCGGTCAAAAGCGACACGTGCTGGAGCTTTGTCCAACCACGCACTATTTCAACGTGAACACCGTCTACAACGTGCACATGTTTGTTAACTGTTTTTCTTTTCAAATCAACAACTACAATGTACTGTTATGGTTTGCTAAACATCAGCGTGGTAATGTCATGCTGTTTTTGTCACCACTACAGGTACACAGTTTTCATGAGCGTGCTGCCGTTCACACTGCTTGTGCTGCTGACCATGAAGATTGTACGTGCGATCAGGCGTCGTCGTGCACGCATGAGGACTGTGCGGGCGCACGCAGCGTGTCTCCGCCTCGACAGCCATCGTCGACACGTGAACCCTAGCAAATCAATCGATGAGGCCACGTCGTCAGCTACAACCATGCTAATGGCCAGTTGCGGATTTTGCTGGTCAACTTTTTCTAATCTTCTAATCTGTCTGGTTGTTAAAGTCGCTCATTACGTAATACTTCTTGGAAAATCAGTGAAACAAGTAACGCAAACATGTTTAGGTGGTCTTGATGTTCCTGGCGTGCAACACGCTAGCACTCATCGTTAACATTGTCGAGACGTTCTTCAATCCGGACCCGCTTATGCTAAACTATTTGGTTGACGTCAGCAACCTGCTGGTCGTTTTGAATGCGTCCGTCAACTTTTTTATTTACTACAAGTTTTCCGACGAGTTTCGCCACGAATTACGGTATGGTATGCAGTAGCGTTTGTTTGTGGCAAAAGCTGTAAAATTCACAAAGCTAAATTGTTTTAATGATATTATACAGGTTATAAACGAATAACTTTGAATAGTACATGGGGAATCCGAATTTAACTAAGAAACCGTTTCAGGGTGCGGTTTGCATGCAACAGTGGAAGCTGCACACAACGCAGCAGACTGCTGCGCATCGTGCATGACAAAAGCAGTGGCCATGTGAAGAATGCCATTGAGCTCGACACTGCTGCACCGACCTCCAGTGTCACTCTGTTCAGCAGTCACAACATTGCTTTGTGGTCGACAAAGACATGCGCCCCATTGAAAGCCGACAACACTCAAAATGGCTCACTTGAAACGCTGCTCTGCACTGAGTTTGCAAATGGCGTTCACCAAAAGCGACCTGCAGAACCGGCTGGAACTGAGGCAACGGCGATGCCGTTCGTGCCACCGGGCGGTGCAGACTGGCTGCTCATCGACACTGACTGACACGCTTTTGCTCTTTTCTTACAAATGTTTCTTATGAGGATTCAATTCGGACGTGCATACAGAGTGGTCCAAAAGTAGTAGGTGCAACTTTGAATCGCTCTAACTCGCTAACGGTTATACGTGTTTGAGCTGAAATTTTAGTCGCTTACTTAGGAAGCACAAACTTAGACCTGCACCAATTTTTAGTTTAAACCAGTCAAATATTGTTTCTGTGCGGAACCAATGTTAAAAAAACGAATTTTTGCATGAAAGCAACATTTTTTTCAATTTCACATCGGATTTATTCATCGATAACGTCACAAATTGAGCAAAAAACAGTCAAAAA
Organism: Theristus sp. LFF4_11; assembly: GCA_030248135.1. Taxonomy (NCBI): domain Eukaryota; kingdom Metazoa; phylum Nematoda; class Chromadorea; order Monhysterida; family Xyalidae; genus Theristus; species Theristus sp. LFF4_11. The sequence continues at coordinate 30,444 of JASANC010001131.1, read as the reverse complement.
TCAAAGCTAATCTTTCTCGAAATGTGAGCCGCCAGCTTCAATGCACATTCGAGTCCTAGAGGCCACTGACAAGATCACATTCTGGCACAATTCAGTATCCACGTGCTGAAACGCGTTCACGATCATTTCTTTCATCGAGTCCACGGTTTTCGGCTTTTGCACATACATAATCTCTTTGATGAAGCCCCACGCGAGAAAGTCGCGAGAAATTGAAAGCACAAATAGTTGTATGTCCTTTTTTGACGTTTTCGATGAATAAATTCGATGTGAGACAGAAAAAATAATGTTTTTCATACAAAAATTCGTTTTTTCAAAGTTTGCTTCCGCACAGAGACAATATTTTTTTGTTTGGACTAAAAATTGGTGGAGGTCTAAGTTTGTGCTTTTTAAGTAAGCGACTAAAATTTTAGCTGAAACGGTCCAACCGTTGGTGAGTTAGAGTTGTTCAAAGTTGCACCCACTACTTTTGGACCAATACCACTCTGTACTTCAGTATATCGAAATTTCAGTTTGTCCTTTTTTATTCTTTCAGTTTTACGATATCAATAACATAAAAAACGTTAGCTGTTTTTGTTTTTGAATATGTACTTCAACCGTACATGTTTTTTGTGTGTTGCTTGAAATGTCGAACATCACATAACCGCTTGAAAAGTCCCACACAAAAATCACACAAAGACTGAATAGTGCGAAAACTAATTTCCTCTGCGCTTCGTCGCACCCGCACAATACAAACACACGATTGTTGTGGGACGGCAGCAAACCGTTCGGTGTCGCGAAAAACAGATGGAAAACTGTCTGAAACGGAACCCAAGACGAGCCAAAATGTGTGTTGTGTACATAATATGCAAAATAGATTAGTTTATCTTCAAACACTTTTGTGCTGAACTGGAACAAAGCAGGCGCAACCAAAGAAGCAGCAAGTTTGTGATGAGCGAGCGATGTTCCATAAAGATCCGGAGCTGCCACGCGTGTCTTCTGAACCGTGCCCACTAAACGTATTCCATATGTGTGCACACTGTCTAGAGCCTCTAAAAACTGAACAGGCCGTTGCAATTGGCTCATAGATTTTGAAACAAACTGAAACCACTGTTTCGAGACCAGCACTAAGTTTTAGCTGCTCATTCATTGATTGTACAGTGACGTACATGTACGTATCTTTTTTATTTTGTTTCGTTCATCCTTTCGTCCGACAACATTGTTGCAACATCGGGCTCGTGCCACGCCCATGCTATTTTATGCAAATTTTACGATTTGACCGCTCCCCTTATGGTTTCCTTTTCGAATAGTGTGTTTGCTTAAAACAAAATACATCGACCAAACTCTTTCTACAGGAACCCCACTTCAACGTTTTGAAACATGTTTTGAAACATAAATAACTCAGAATTATCTGGTTCAAAATCAAGAATAAATTTTCTGTTGTGGCACGACAAATTTTGAAATATAAAACTATTTTTTAAGAAAAATGCAATGAGGAGTAATACACGAGCGCGGATTATACCTGTTGCGGAAACATCAATCGCTGCTGCGTCGTTTAACATGTCACGAAAGGTGAGCTGCAAATGAACGTTGTAAATTTTGTTCTGCTTTCGCTTATATCTGAGTTGAATGTATGCATACACTGTAGGCAGGCACTAGAAGACAATAATCGTTCATCAAACTTATGATCTTCACATAATTCTTGTAGTATCGTGCTTGCTGCTTTTTTATATTTCTTAATCGACTAACACCGACTTTATCCGACGACACTGTTGATGCCTGAGAAATGCTGACGGCTCACTTTTTGAGCAGTAAAAACATGTGCATATGATCTTTTAGGTTTAGATTGACAGATGTATTGACAGACAGTCAATTCAATAGGCGTTGAAGTCATTAAAGAGTAGATTCAAGAGCACCGAACCATTCAAGAACGTACAGTGTATGTGTGTGTACGGCTGTTTTGTTTTTGCGATCGATTGCAATCACCTTTTGATTGACCGAAAACACAAACCTAAAGATGCCACATTTGCAGCTGTAATTATTGTTGTTTCGTATGCGATTCATTGCTAGATGAAAAAAAAAACCATGAATCAATGTTGCAACCAGACGCCGTTTGAAAACAGCACCGCCAGCGCTGCATAAAGCTGCAATGATGAGTTTTTATTTTGTTCTGACAGAATAAGAATAAAATTCCGACATAACACAGTGTGCAGTTAGTATGGAAATTTCATTGAACCAAACAGCACACACAGAAGCGACTAAGCTGCTGCAAGCCCTAGTTCTAGCTTGGCCTGTGTTTCTGTTTGCCTCTTTTCAGTTTTCCTCATCACGGACGTGTAACGAAGCTGCTAGCAACCGTGCTACATTGTACGCTGCTTTCTCATTATTTTCTTTCATTATTTTATTCAAACGAGCCTCATACTGTTGCAGCTTTAGTTCTCGCATACATATATGTAGTTGCGTGTCAAGGCAGCATTCGTGTCTGTTGTGTTGTTCTTCTTGCTTCGTATATTTAGTTAGTAAATATGCTGCGTTCGTTTGCATGCATAAGCGGTTTTAGCTTTCTCCATAGGTAAAGCATACAGCATTACGAAACATAAAGCAGGCGCGACGCCAGTGCTGTCCTGAAGGTGAAACCGTCGATTGACGTTTGCAAACGGCACGCTTTGCCAAAAGGCAGACACACGTTGGCGTGCAGGTGCGCTTTGGTTTAGAACTGCTGTGTTGGGGCTGATGCTGCATTGCGCAAGCGTACACACGCTAGCATGTCTGTGTATATTTCGAATTTAAAAATTTTGATTCCGACAATTCATCCTTATGAGAGCAGCAGCTGACTGAGCTTCCAATGCACCTAATGTTAGCTTTGTGGGTTAGCTTTTTATGTAATCATAGCGGTTCGAAATCGTAATTCACTTGTCAGAATCATTTGGTCATTTACATTATTTCCAGTTCATTGACCGAATTGTGTTTTTTATTAGCCTTTTTATTACACGCACATTTGCTGCCATCGACACAGTCATCGCCTGACTGATTTTTGAACTTGAAATGTTTTGATTGTTTTGCATTTTTTGCAGTTGTAACCGACTGTGCTCTCATGAAATTCTCTTTTTACCGTTGTAGAATTTGCGATAATATAACGTTAAAAAGACTTATTTTTAGCCAACGACAGAAAATATGACCTTCACTTTTTTGTTTTGGCGCGCTGATTAATTTCATGCTCTGCTCTGAAATTCGATTACTCTGTTTGCCTGTTTTTTTCACCCGCAAACGTACAAACAAACTCCACGACATGCCTTTTCTGCGGCCCTTTTTTCTATCTATCATCTACTACGTTTATAGTGCTTTTGACATCAAGTTTTTTTTCGTTTAAAACTGCTGATATACATATGTAGTAAAACACAGCGCTAAACTCTCGAAGAGCAACGGCATGCGTGGTCACTGCAGTGCAGTCATACGCGCGCTTTTGATCACATTCAGCATGTCAACCGCCTCTCAACGGGAAAACACATTTTTTCTAAAGTCAGTTGTTGCTGATGTTGATTCAGTCCAGTTGTGTCATCTCCAAAAAGCGTTTTACTCTTTGATATCATATTTCAGCCCAGAAGCGTTTGTTATCAGCAGAAAATGATTGCTTTTCCGACTGTGCTATTTCTATTCTGTGAGATATCGAGCGTTGAAAAATTTTTATAATCTTTTCTCACCACGGTTATACTATCAATTGTGTAAGGCCGAACTGGTAGTTGCTTTTGTCGTCACGATGAATGATTACATGTCAAGGATAGTAAGTCTAAGCTTTTTAAAGCCTTTTTGTTTTTACAAAAGACCGTGCTTCTAAATTGGCCCTACTATTTCTATTAGGTGCAGCTTCATTTCATTCAGCATTTAGAATTCACAATTTAGATTGAATCAGCGAATGACGCGCTGTTGCACAAAGCGAGCAGTCTCGGTGATGCGAACCTGTTGCAGCGGGTGCTCGACAGCGGCAAAGTGCACGTCGACTGTTGCGACTTCGTTCGTACACAGTTCATTTTATAATAGCATTTACAACACATATGAGGTGAGTGAATAACGACACAAGTGTAAAGCTGAAGCCGTTCAGGAAGGCACGACGGCACTGATGCTGGCAGCGTCCAACGACCACATGGAATGCCTCGAGTTGCTCGTGCAGGACGGTGCTGACGTGAACGCGCAGCGCGTCGTTCGTTTCGTTCCTTTTGTTCTCTTCATTTCAGATGGATTCCAGGAAAATCATGTTTCACTGCGTATTGTATCAGTAAAATCGCGTGTATAAAACAGTGTTGTCCCCGGTTCAGACTGGAACCCACGCGCTCTTCTTTGCCGCTCAAGCTGGGAACACTGAAGTGGCCGAGTTCCTGATTCGCGCCGGTGCCTCCGTGAATCTCGCCAGTCATGTGAGTTTTTGGACACGTTCGCATTCAACTATGTTTTAAGAAACGAGCTACATTCCTAAATGCGGTGCGTGCCGGCCATTTGCAAACTGTGTACAATGCATGTGCTTGCATTTGCTAGGAGGGCGGCACACCATTGTTCGTGGCTGCGCAGTGCGGTCGCCTGCCCGTAGCTGCACTGCTCGTCAGCAACGGCGCTTCTGTGAACGCCGAAATGACCGGCGACGCAGCTACCCCACTTTTCATGGCCTCCCAGAACGGCCACATTGATGTCGTCAAGTTCCTCATTTCCAAGGGGGCTCGCGTGAATCACACGAGAAAGGTCGCGTTTTTTATAATTTGTAATGTCCGTAGTTCTGTAGGAAACTGATTGATTTGTTTGTTGGAAAAAAGAACGCGCTAGCGAAAAACGCGACAAAATGTCAGGACGGTGCCAGCGCCCTCTGGATCGCGAGCCAAATGGGTCACGTGAAGGTGGTGAACGAGCTGATAACACACGGTGCCACTGTCGACCAGCTGCGGTGCGACGGCGCAACGCCGATGTTCAAAGCGGCGCACAAGGGCCACCAGCAAGTGGTTGAGCTGCTGCTCGCGCACGAAGCACGCACTGATTTGCTGCCGGTTAGCAGCCGTTCGCAGATTCACAGCCACTGCAAACCGCAATAAAACGACAAGCTCTCAGCACCTGCAGTCTGGTTTTGCTTGAGTTTTTTGTTGCCGTCTTTTTTTTAGAACGGCGAAAGCGCATTACATGCCGCGGCTCTGTTCGGCCATTTACCTATTGTGAAGACACTTGTACTCCACGGTGCGCAGACGTTTTTACGGAACAAAGTAAAATTTTTAATGTATTCGTGTCTTAGTTTAATTGTTTTGCTTAATACACTTTTTTAAAGTTGAAACGTTTTGTTTAGTCTGGTGAAACCCCGCTGGAGCTAGCCGAACAAATGGGTTACGAAAGCATCGTCAACTATCTCCTGCAGCACCGGCCCACTGAAAGTTCTGTTTGATAGCTTCATTAGTTTTAAAATTAAAATCAGCTTTAAAATTTTCTAGTCGTACATGTACATTTGAGTTGTGCTATTTATTTATTGTCCATTTCAGAAAGAGAAGTTTATTGTTTTTGGCTGTGATTTATTTAGTGTGCTGACTTGATGAGTTGTGAAAAGGTGTTTTGTGAATTTTCATACATTGTACAAATAAATAACATTTTTCAAACATTGTAGTGTGTTGCACAAATAAAGGCCCGCAACCGTTTTTGAACTTCAGTTTCATCTGTGTTTTTCTTTTTCCTAAAACTTGTTACAAAAACAAACAATAAATGAGACCAACAGAAAGCAGAAAGCATTGAGGTTGAAAAGTTGAACATGAGTGTTCGCCACCATTAGCTGAATCAAATAACAAACGTCAACCAATCAGAGAAATACAGTATTGTGGATTTATTCAAACGAGTCCGGACTAAAATGACGTCATTTGCTTTAAAAACGCCCGTTTGTCAAAGTACAGGCACTAAAATGTAAGTTTGATGTGACTGATTCGACATTCACCATTTGTTCCCGGGAAGAAACCGACTAAACAGAAAGTCTGGTTTGCTGTGAACGGCTTGGCGACACATGACGTCATTTCAGTGGGACACGTTTAAAAAAGTAGGTCATACACAAGGAGAGCTCATTCACCCTGGCCACGATGCGAGCGGTACTTGTGCGCCCGGGCGGCCATGCTCTGGAAGAACACCCTCGGCATCAGCATGCGTCCCCAGAAGCCAGCGCCCTGCAGCAAGTCCATCGTGTACAGCTCATACTCTCTATCCAACAGCGATTTCACCACCATCGAGGCCAACTGTTCGGCATCGATCGAAGCGGACACCAGATTCGGGTCGGCGTGGCCGATTCGATCGCCAGCGCCAGTGAGCGCGTTGTGGCCCATGGTCGTGTTAATGTAGCCCGGGTAGACCTGCAGCACGTGCACGCGATGCGCGAACTCGGCGCGCAATGTGTCAAAGTAGGCCTGTACTGGGCAATACATCCAGTCACATCAAGCTGCAAATATTACAAATCGAAAAACATTCTAATCTGAGCTGCTTATTAGCTCCATCTCGTATTTCAGGCCATTCCGCACATAAAGTGAAACCGTTACGTTTAGCGGTATTAGTAAGTTAAATTGGCATTCTATTCACATTACAATGGTCAGCGTTTTTACTTTTTGAAAAAATCTAACTTTATGTACCGTGAACGCGTGTTTCGACGCCGAATACGCTGAACGATACGGAATGGTGAATCGGCCCAACAAACTGTTCAGCGCAACAATGGTGCCTCCCTGCGAGATGTGTGCAAGTAGCTCCATGGTCACTTGAATGTGACCAAAATAATTTACTTGCATCAATTTTCTGTACACGTCCAATGACGTCTCGGAACACGACGAGTACGCAATGATTCCAGCGTTGTTGATGAGAACGTCGATGTAGCCTGAATGGGAAAACAGTGGAAACCCTTGTAAATCTTGTAAGCTTATAATCTGTAAAACAACGAACTGGCATGTGGCTCAAAATTGTACGTTATTGTTCTTCAGTCTGTGTTTCTCGGACCTACAAAAAATAGCATTTCGGTCTGCTTACCAGATGGCGACAATTTCACCAATTGCTCAACATTCTCCAACGCTTCCAAGTCCAGTCGGGCGTAGCTTGGCAGGTTCGGATTGTCCGGATTAGCGAGCACCAGCTGTTCAGCGACTTCCTTCAACTTTGCCTCATTTCTAGCCGTCAAGATCAGTTTCGCGCCAATTTTGTGGCATTGAAATGCCAGCGCACGGCCGATTCCTTGACTGGCACCGGTGATCAGCACAACTTTGTTTTGCAGATGCGTCCATTTTTCAAAACGACTCGCCGTCAGCCAGTGGTACACCCTGTAGCCGGTGTAGGTGACAATGGCAAACACGAGCAGCACAGCCGCACACTCAACCATGTTTACTTGAAAAGGAACAAAGCTACAAAAAGATTCAAATGAAAACGATTAACTACAAAATGCAATATTTGATTATTATTACGATTTTGCATGTTTTGTGACGAAAATGCAGAAACGAAAGTGCAGAAAATAAATTGTATGCACGTTGTTGCAGAAGTAACGTGCTACCAAGATAGCGATCAGTGTGCATTCGAAAGCAACAGCAGCACAAAGTCGCAGAATGGCAGTGCGTCTGCCTGTGCAGACTAGCCCGTTTGCACATTTGTCACAATCAGTGCGGTAACCAATAGTGACCATGAACCTGTATTTGCTGTGTAACTTGCATGTTCACGTTTGCATTTTGGTCGTTCTCGCCCAGACACACGAAACAAGAAAAATTAGGGAACGTGAAAAACACACAAAATGACAAACACTTGCAAGAAGAAATTTTCTTCTAGAAAATAACTTTTACTCATCGACGGTCAGCGAAACGGTGGCTGCTTTTTGTTCTTCCGAAAAACTTGGGTTTTCAGTTTTCTGTGGTTGCTGACCTACCGACCGGAGCACAGCAGCTACAAACTTACAGGTTTTACCACAGGTTGCGTAACAGCGTTGTTATTAAACTTAAATCGAAATTATTAAATTGAAAAATACTTCGCCGCATGCACTTACTAAATATACAATAAACTTACTGGAAAGTTGCGATTCCTTGATTTTGCAAGACGAAAACTGATAGTCTCTTTTCACACCTAGGGGTCAAACAAATAAAAAATCGAATGCAAGATGGAATTCGGGGAACGTCATTGTTGTTCGGAATACACTGTGCATGTGTGACCATGATAGTGACATCACGTCGTCGCACAATCGAAATCTAATGACGGAAATTAATCTTGACATCACTTCAAAAATAATTGCCCACGTATCAAGTTTTCTTTCAGGAGACACACAGACGCTCAACTAAAAGTTTTCTTGTCGCATAATCTCATCTAAATATGGGTTTTTAGGTTTTGTGACTGCACCAGTTTTTAAATGGCAAACAAATTTTAAATCCCAAAAGAAATTTCAAAACTCGTGTGAAAATGTTTCTATGATGTAAACAGGCAGTTATTGTTTTAAAATTTTTCAACTACGGTTGTGCACACGTTGTATAATTGCAAGTAAAGTAGCCATCCCGCTATTTTAACCGTGATAAAATCTTTTACATCGGAAACAATGGTGATTTTCTGCAAAAAAACTGATAAGAATCACATTTTACTCCGGACATTACATGGATCTAGTTACTTGTTTGTTTCACTGCATCCTAAATCTGCAAACAAAGCCTTTTTGTTATTTTCAGCTCTCGTATTACTTATTTTTTATGTAAATTTGAGTTTTGTTCACCCGACACCCACCCATTTCCACGTTCATACAATCTCATCGTTCGTTTCAAGAGGGTTTTTATTTTTGACACACTAGCATTTCATATTTATTGTAATCGCAAAGTTCGTTTGGTACTCGGCTAATGAATTTTCCGCTCCGTCGTTGTTCTATCAATTCTAGCCATTTATGTCGAAGTTTTTTGATCAACAGTTTGTTAATGATTATGTGCAAAACACTGTCGCCGTTACATTGAGCACGCACATGCCCTGATTTCCTGGTATACATGTGTACACACAACGTAAAACGTGAACGTGTCGGCGTCGGGATGCAAACTATAATGGAGAAATGTATTTTTTGCGTACAAGTTTGCGTCGCAGAGGTCACGGTGCGCTGTTTTGAACGCTGCAAGTTTTGGAGAAAGTCGATTGTTTTGCTACAATCATTGTGAACGCGCACACAAAAACAATGGGCGTGCACTGACTCTGCGTTGTCACCGGCCCACCGGCCCGCATTTTGCACATTTTGTTTGAAAAAAGATAGATCATCTTCTGTAATTTTTGCTTTGCACCTCATTCCGCTTGAAGGTTTACTGTCTTCGTCTGCTGTGTCTGCACTAAAATGCATAATTTTCACTTGTACTTGTTTGTTCCCACACGTATGTTGTGGTTCGTTCAAATTTCACGTCACTTTCGGTCTAAATCAACCCTGATCTGTGGGATACAAGCATTTTAGTGGGCATGAAAAAATGAGGTCGCATGCTGTTGTTGGTTAAAAGAAGAATAAAACTTGTGGGGAAACTGATGCTAATCCTCGAGCGCTTTCGACCGACCATAAACAATGTTCTGTCATAATGTTTGGGGGGCACGTGCGCTCATAATTTAGCCCACCTAAAAAGTCATTATATCAAGCAATTTCATAAGTTTTTACTTCATTGAAAATTGAAAATAGATGCTGAAAATGAAATCATGCAGACATATGGGATGTGTGTGTAGATGCAAAACTTTTTCATTGCACACACCACACACACATTACCACCTATAGCATGTTGCATTTTATTTTTTTGCGGTTTTTTAATAAGGAAGAATAGTATCACACTCACTCACACAGCCAGCCGAGCAGTGATAAACTCATAAATTTATTGTACGCAACTTTTCATCGTTCATAATATTGCACTCAGCCTCAGAATTATCACTGAACGTGCAACAAATAGTGTTTTACTTGCAATTTTATTTTGATTTATGTGTTTCACTGTACATTATCAATCGACCACTCAAAAGAGGAAAGGAGTTGATATTTAGATTTTGTATCTTCAGTGCACACTCATTTCCGTGCAAAATGAGAAATGTGTCGTTGTGAATGATGAAAAGTCAACTCCTGGAGCACATAAAATTTCTGGTACATATTGTCATAATCATACAAGTTATGTCTTTCATGCTCATCAAAAATTGTACATCGTGAGGTACATATATGATTGAGCAGTAATGAATATGTTTTGCAAAAATAAATAAATAAATAAAGCAATACATAATACTGAATCTTTTCTGTGATTTCCAGAAAGAAGAGCAATATTGGAGTGCAGCGCGCATTTTCGGTGTTGAGTTCAGACTTCATGCTGTGAAAAGTCGCATCGAGTTTTTAATTCAACCAAACACAATAATTCTTCAGTGACACTGGAACATGCACCCTGCTGTTATGTGATCAGTTTTGGCAGATGCATCAGATCGACACACACTTACTGACCACACCGAGCAATGTGCAATGTTCAGTTCGCAGCTCGCCACTTTAGACTCACATTCAATGATGACAGTGTGAACATCGCGCGCCATAGTAACATGTGCCCTTGTGATGATTGGCCGGCGGGCTCGCGATGCAGCCAATCTGTGCGCTGCATTTTGAACCAAAGTTTACATTTGGCACAGATGTATAGGAGGGTTGCGAATTGAGAATATTGAACTTTACGAAGGGTGAGGACTTGTTGCTTTCCGCAAACTTGAGTTGCCCACGACTCATCAACCTTGGACACGCGCCCATGCCGTCTGATTCGCAGATCATTGCATTTGCGTGTCCTTTTGTTCATAACTCATGGCCGCGTGCGTCTTTTCCTGCGCCGATCTTTCACTCCGTCTCCGTCCCTTTCCGTCTCTTCTTTGTTGTTGGATTTTATGTGGATTTTTATAAACGTGATTTCTCATCAAGATATCGAATTGCTGCCTCATTCACTATTACTGGTTTCATATTTGTTTTTTTAACAACGTAATCATTGTTCATTTGAAGGTTTCGGTCATATTCGGATTTTTCTTGTTCAAATGTGGGTGAATAAGAGTTTTTCGCAGGAATGCGCCCTTTACTTTTTTGCATCTGCGGTTTCATCTCTTGTTGAAGCGATTTCATGTTGATGCAGCTTAGTTATTTTCCGATTGAATCTATTAAAATACATCATCAGACACATTTGAAACTGTTTACTACCTGTAGTTTGCAGCTTTGTTTGTTCTGTACACCTTTGTATTCATTCGCGCTCAATTGAGCTTTGCATTGATTTGCAAACAGACAGCAAATATTGACACATTTTCACACCTCTTCCTTCATGGTGCAGTTCGGCTATATAAACTGTCGGTGGTATTTTCTTCAGTTTTTTTCGCAGACAACTCTGTCGTATCTTTTGGTCTTGCGTGCCGCGTGTTGCATCAAAAACGTTTACATACATTTTTGTCAACAAAAATCGGTGCAAAACCATTATTCACACTCAGTTTGTCATCGGCATCGCACAACAATCAAAGTAATCACTTTCCTGAGCGCACATGAGCTGTTAAAAACAAGATCTAAAATAAAAAACGAGCTTCATGTGTGTTCGTTCGCTCGATTAAACAACTATAGAAAAAGTAAATTGCCGAAAATTGCACAATCAAAAATAGTTCATGTTAAATTTGCAAAAAAATATCTTTGATCTGACAGATTTGCAGAACGTTTTATTTCCTCAACTATCGTTTATTCGATGGAACATATCCAAAATCAAAAAATCAAAAAAAATCATTGCCATTCTTTGTGATTTGTTGAGTTGCATTGAAGTTTTTGACTTGTCCTTCTGTTATCTCGTTTTATTCTTGGTTGTTGAGTTGGTTTTTTTTTCAAAAGTGTTCATAAATTAACGTGCTGTTATTGAAAACTATGTTCTGATAGTTGCGCCACGTTCATCATCATGCATGTCTGCACTTTGCACATATTATTCCCCAAAAAATGTGAAAACCACCCATGAAAAGGACTTCCACACGAACTGACAACTGACATTTTTTGTTGACGTGAATGTAACGCCGCGCCTAAACTTTACTCGGGTCGCGCGGAGTTCAAAACGCTTATCCCAAATCATGATTAGTACTTCGAAAAAAACACCCTTGTCACATTGTCCGAAAAAAACACGTGACAAACGGTATGAGTGAAAAATCGATTCCCTGAACAACACCCGATACTTGTCTGTCAGGTCATTTAGTAAACTCTTGTCTCAATTTCTAAAACTGTTACACTCACAAACGAATTGCAGTGTTGAAACGTTGAAGCTGTTCAGAGTGGGTAGTTAACGCCCAAGGCAACGCGTGCGTGTGCTGCGTGCATCAATGTGCTGTATGTATGTACACGTGACCGGTTCTGATAAAGTCTCGTTACATTATTTCAGCTGACGCCATGTTCCACAAGGAAAACTACAACAAAGCACTGGCCAACTGAACGCAATCGAAAGCGACCGTGCACAATGCTGGACGACAACATCATGCACACTCGACGCAAGCTGGCCTCGCACAGCAGCTGGACCATGTCTGACACGGCGCACGAGTCACGTGACGCAGCGCCCACGGACGCGAAGGCGCCCGACTCGGCGTTCGGCTCGTGCGAGATCGACGAGCATCAAACGGCCAGTGGCGGCGAACTCAGCATGCAGCCGACGCAGCACCAACAGACACGGCCGCATGACGCTGGTGAGTTCAGTGGGCGCATGCACTACGTTGGGCGCCTCTGAGTGGGCGCTCTTCGTTGTTGCTGTGTCCACAGACGGTTTTGTTGCACTGGTTCGGCTTGTCAGTAAAGTTGCCACGAGACGTCACTTGTCCCTTCTTGTTGAATCGTTCGTGCAAATCCCATCACCACGCAACAATGTGGAAAGCTATAAACATTCGACAGGTCGATTCTACACGCTGGCGCGCTGCTCCACACTGGCGCAGTCAACGGAAACCAGCGCATCAGGGGGTCTCTCGTCGTCGCAGCACGGTCTCGTGGGGTCGCACACGCTGACCGTCACAGCGAACCATCATTTCCACCCGAAGCCACTGCTCAAGGATGGAGTCCGTGTGGAGCAGTTCACGAAGAAGGACAAAACTGCATGGCTGAACGGCAGAGAAGACCGCGGCTTCATCAGGCTGTTTGATCCGATCAGCGATCTCAAGCGCTCACTTGTGGTGCCGTGCACCGAAACCACGACTGCCGGTTTGTTGTGGCACCGATTTGTTGAAAGATTGGTTGTTTTGTCGAACAGTTTCTGTATGTGAACACTTATGTGAACAATTATGTGAAAATGTAAACACTTGAACACTTGATACTACCAGTTAGCTTGTCAAAATTTTCAGTTGATTGCATTTTGTTCTGTTGGGTCCCAGAAAGTTAATCAAAAAATTGAACCCAAAAATTGCAGGTGAAATTTGTGTGAAACTCGGCCTGCCACCGGACGCGTTGCACGTTGAGCGCGGCGGCCATTGGGTGCGGCGGCTGGACAGCACCGACCGCCCGCTGGAAATACAAAATCGTTATTTGAATGCGATCGGCTTTACGGACAAGAAACGTCAGCAGAAAGTTGGCGACCTGCTCAGTGTTGGCTTTTTAGTGCGATTCTACACCGGTAAGTTAGGAAAAATGCAGCTTTTTTTAACATGGATGAAAATTTTTGGCGTTATCACTTGTTGAAAATGTCATATTCTGTCAGTTTGACCAACGAACCACAAGTTCACAGGTGAATGCCAACGGTGTGACGGCCTAGATCGGCAGTCGCTCAGCTCTTATTGTCTCGTTCGCCGGGGTCGAGTGTTTCAGCAGTGGAGCAGGCGACTCTGCGTGCTCGAGGCAGCCAGACTGTCCGTTTATCCAAGTCGGTTGTTCTGACTTTCGATGCAGTCATGGTCGTTGTGGTTTTCTTTTCATCGAACGGCAGCGTTTTCTGTTAGGCTTGGATCGTCTGGGCGAGCCTGAGCTGATAGCGTTGTGTCGTGCCAAAGTGGAGCAGGTGCATGTGCGCGGCAGAGGCAGCTGCCTCAAGATCGCCTTCTTCAACGCCTTGAAACGCCACACCGCCTGCATCTTCCTGTCGTTCGACTCGCACACCGATCTGACGCTCTGGCAGACGCGATGTGTTCAGGTGCGCGAAAATGTTGCGCTTTCCAGCTTTTTAGAGGCAACGCAGCAACGAGAACGTTGCTTTTCTGTATCCGCATTTGTAGTCTGAAAATCTAAAATGCACCGACACGTTTTAGCGCCAAGTTCACTTGTCATTTGTTTTCCGTTGCAGGCTTCATCGGTGGTTCCCCCTTTATCCGACCTGAGCAATCGTCAGCTGGAGTATTTACCAGAGCATTTGTTCAGCATGGGCACCGAGCGTATGATCACTTCACTCAATCTTCGTCACAACGCACTGCGCGAGCGACCGAAACAATTGGTAAACAAACTGCGAGCAATTCGTCAAATTTTGAGCTGACAGCAAAACCTAATTCGCAAACTGTCAAAAACAACTTTCGCAGGTTTTGTATCCGTGCTTCGGTTGGCTGGACGACCTGCCACGATTGCGATCGCTTCGCTGTGTCAACCTGGCCGACAACAGCCTTGCGAAGTTTCCAAAGTCGTTGCTCGATCTGCATGCGCTCACCGAACTGACGTTGGCGTCGAATCACATCGCTGAAATACCGGCAGACATTGCGAAATTAAAAAAGTTAGATAATGTACAGTTTTTGGACGAAAAATACAGTTTAGTGTTTACCAAGTGGAATGGGCAAAAATAGTTTTCTAAACTCTGTTCAGTTTGCAACACCTTGTCCTGCAAAACAATCGACTCACATGGCTGCCAATGGGACTGGCCGAATGTCGTGCGTTGGTGGTGCTGGATTTGTCGTTCAATCGATTCCAACTGGTTCCGGAAGTGCTGAAACGCATGGAACGCGTGGTAACGTGGTCACTGGCTGGCAACAACATTGCAACGTTCACCAGTGAGGACCTGCTCGACAAGGCACACCATGTGCAAAGGGTCTGTTCTTTTAGATTGAAAATATCACTTGAAATTCATGAAATATCAAAGCCCCATTCGTTTCCAGTTGGATCTACGGCGTAATTTTATCTCCGATGTTGAATTGCCAATCGGCGCGTATGCTTGCCTTGCGCACCTTGAGCTGAGCGACAACAGAGCATTGTTTGAGTGCGTTTTCTTTTGTTTCGCCGAACTGAGATCCAACTTTTCTTGCACTTACTGTAGTTGAAAACTCTTTATGCCACACAGTATCTCCACAAAGCTTCTTTTTAAGGTGCGAAATCGACCTTCGAAACATGCCAAGTATCCAGCAGTTTGTTTGCGAGCGGGTGGGAATTGTCTCATTGAGGTTGAACGGTGCCAATCTTCATACGCTGCATGTGAAATGCAACAGTGAGTTTGTTTTTAAAAAAATGACCAAACTTTTTTCACTTATTTTTGTATTATTACAGAAATATCTGATCTCATCATCGACCCTGTGCCCAGGAAATTGAAAGTGTTCGACACAGCCAGGTTCGGTTAATTTTATGACGTTTCTCATGCAAGTCTGTAACAAATTTACTTGTAAAAGTTTGGTGAAAAAAAGACATAAAAGAGGTATTTCCAAACGATCTTCAGAAATCGACTTCGTGAGCTTCCGAATTGGCTAGCGGAATTAGCGCAAATTGAGAAAATCGATGTCAGCTACAACAAGCTCACCGAATTACCGAGCGCGTATGTTTTCCAAGCAATTTTTAGCTCCCGATCCTTTTTAAGGATATTTCGTCGTGATTTCCCCCTCCTTTCAGTCTGTTTGCACGAGTCAGCACCCTTCGCGTTCTGCTGGCCAACCACAATTTGCTGAACTCACTGCCGAACCAAATCGAAAACTGCGGCATCGAGGTGCTCAACTTGAATCACAACAAAATATGTGTCCTTCCAATGGATATGCTTTCGTCCATGCATCGGTTTGTGATCATTATTGTTTTTCAGCGTGTTGATTGACGACAATAAAATTGAGCCAACTAATTTCAGCCTTCGCGAACTGAGCTTAGCTCAAAATTTCTTGACATTTCTTCCGCCGTTGAATCCATTCCAAGACTTGAACAAGGTGCAACATTTGGTGTTGTCTGCCAATTGTCTCGATGACGCATGCATGCTGATCGTCAGTGGATACAAACGACTGAAGACACTTGATCTCGCTTATAACAGGATACGCAAGATCGCCGATCGGTCAGTCAACCTCTAAAACTACAATACTCTCTTTGTCTGGCTAACTTGGCACGCTGATTCGCTGCACCATGCTCGCATATAAAAAATGAACTAGCTGAAGTTACATACCTAACCCACAAAAATTGGACCAAAAATGTTGACACTTTTCAGCGCCTTTGAGACGCTGCAGTGCATTGAACGACTGAATCTGAGCGGCAACCGACTGATGAAACTGCCCAGCAGCATTGCTGACCTGCAGCATTTGTCCGTTCTGTCCATTCACTCGAACTGCCTTCGTGACCTGAGCAATGTGCCACGATTGCCTTGTTTGAATGTACGAAATTACGTAGTTCTTTTAACATTCGATTTGCTTTTGTGAAATCTGAGTTGAGGTTACTGATGAATAGCATTTCTCGCAATTGCAAGGTGCTGGACGCAGCCAACAACTGCCTGGAGCACGTCAACCTTGACAACATCATGGTCGACACACTCAAACACCTCGACCTCTCATGTAATCCGGCGTTGAATCTTCAGAGCAAATTGACGCAACAAAAGTGAGCTTGCTTTTTCAACTGTTTCCAACATAAGCGTGATTTAACTGACGACGTGATCGATGATTGCACACAGCTGCGAGCGCATGGTTTCCCTAGTGCAAATGGGCTACGACAGTGGAGCGTCCTCTCATTCGGATCCGATCGGCAATCCGCAGCCGACGGACGACTCAAACCCATGGCAGATCGGATTCAGCGAGTCGTCGGGTGAACGAAACAAGTGAGTGGTGCCATTCACTGGCAACAGCTGCCAGCTGACACTGGTTGCGTTGCTTGGTTTTTCAGTAGCTCTGCGATGAATTCATTTCTTGCCGGTGACGAAAGTTGCTCACTTTTGGAATGGCACGTTCTCGTTGCAGACTGTGCATCCAGCAAGTGCGTCGCAGCTGCTACAGGGTGTCGCAGCGTGCCGCCGACACGGGCGTCGTGCGTGGTGCTCTGTTCGCGTTGATTGACGGTGGCCTGAACAACGAGATCCCCAGGGCCGCACAGGAGCACCTGCCAGAGGCGATACGCCACGAGGCTGGCAGGCAGCACGCCAGCTTGTGCGCCGACCGGCAGTACATCAAATACGCGCTGCTCAGCTGTCACCTGCGGCTGGAGGCTCTCGGCCAAAAGCTCGGTGCCTCTGCCGTCCTGTGCCACGTGATTGCGACAGCGGACGACAGCTACCGGCTGAACATTGCGAACGTTGGACATGCTGAGATTGTGCTCTGCAGACGGGGCAGGTCGTTGGTGCTGACGCAGAAGCACACGCTCACTGGCGACCAGCCGGGCATGCAGCACGAGTATGAACGACTGCGCAAGGCTGGCGCCATTGTCACCGAGGTACTGTCGCTCAATTGATCACCCATGGCGCTGGAAATACTCGGCGCACGCTTCCATCGTTGCCTTTCACCTGTTTCGGCCAAGTGCATCTGGGGACTGTTGCTGTGGTGGTGCGCAGTCACAGTGTGCACTTGGTCGGTCCAGTGGTGCAGCCAGCCATTGTTCAAGTCTGGTCGACTCATTTCACTTAAACGTCATAAAAACAAAGACAAACGTCAATCAAATGAAGCTTGTATATTTTCAGCAGAATGAAATCAACGGCGTGTCGGTGTGCAGCCGTCAGCTCGGCTGTGCGTTCCAGTACCCGACGGTGGTGCCGACGCCACACCTGCAGCACATTGACCTGTTGCCGACGGACGAGTTCATGATTGTGGCCAACCACGGCCTCTGGCAGGTCATGTCGCACACGGAGGCTGTGCGCCGCGTGCGCCCCATCTCGAACTGCGTGCTCGCTGCGAAACATCTCCAGGTCGTGCGCTGCTTTCAGTTTGCACGCAACCGTTGCTAGCACAATGTTCACTGGGAAACTGTTGCCACTGAAATTAACTTACTTTTTTCGAGCTACGTTTGTATCAAGTTCGTCTATCTTATGTTGGAACACGTGAGTCAATTAACAGCGAGCTTAGTAGCGCAGCGCAGGTACAAAGGTTTAATTAATTCAGCCGCCGCAAATATCTTATATCTATTAATTTTCAGTTGTTCACTTTTAATTTTAGGCTTTTAATTTTAAATTTAGGATATGGCACAAAGCTACGGCTACCGCGAGAATCTGAGCGTCATTGTGGTCCGATTCTATCTAGCCGGTGAGCCCCCGCCGCCGCCGTTGGACATGTGTACAGCAACGACACTGAGACAGCTCAGGGTGGGACAGGCTTATTCGGCGATTGAGCTCGCAAGGACGCTTGACCATGAAGAGGACGAAGAAAGTGACGCGCACAGCGAGCCGCAGATTGGCAAGGCGCCCACGGAGCAGCCGAACTATTATTTTGAGTTGGTTTTATTGTTTTCGTTTTGTTTCCGTTTTTTTTACGTTACACGTTCTATTTTGTGCCAACTGCTCGTTTGAATCATTCGTCAATACGCACAGATACAAAAAGAAGCTGCGTGAACTTGAGGGCGACGACGAAGACGACCAGGACGAGCATCACGTGACCGACGAACAGCTGCTGCCTCCGATCGCGTTGAGCAGTGAGCAGCCAGCGTCGCTCGTCACCAACAGAGCACTGCAAATGGTGCAACACGGTGCCTCCGTGCCAGCGGCCACCGTAGAACAACAAGTCGACTTGGATGATCCAATGAGTGTTCTTGCGCAAAGTAATTGCCAGCAAACTCGCTATTTTGAGCGCGCAACTGGGCAGACCGTTGAGCAGCCTGGTCGCATCGGCCACCGTGTCCGGCTGTACGACCGTGACCTGGAGCAGACGGTTGCGCGCAGACACGCTGCTGACACGAACGCTCGCGAAACGCAACAATCCGTGCGACGTGCAGTCGCCGCAGAACAGATTGGGCGCGGATGCTCAAAAGTGCAAACAAATGCTGTCGTCGAGAAAACTGTGAATGGAATCCCGTTGAAAACAGAAAGCAGCCGATGGCGATTTGAGCACGCGAGACGGGCACTGATTGACAAACTGCAGACTGGCCAGCTGGCGCTGAAAACACCCGTGGAACACAATCACTTCGCTGAGTCTTGATATTGTTGCTGTTGCTGTGTGTCAAACGGTTTTGTTGTTTGTTGGTGGCTTTCGGTTCCTACTTTATCTTCTGCAACTGTACACAAGAATTCTTTATTTTAGAAAATATCAGCACCTTTTTTTGATTCACTGATAATTTCTGAAACAATTTCTATTTTTATTTTATAGTGGTATCAGTTGGTTTGTTTCATATACGTATTGTTGATTTGTGCAAACGTGTCCGGACTAAAAAAAATGACGTCATTTGCTTTAAAAACGGTCGTTTGTCAAAGTAAAGGCACTAAAATTTCAATTTGGTGTGACTGATTCGACGTTCACCACTTGTTTACGGGAAGAAATCAGCTAAACGGAAAATCTGGTTTGCTATAGAACGACAAGCGCATGTTTTGCAGCACATGACGTCATTTCAGTGGGACACGTTTGAAAAAATAGGTCATACTCACGTGAATTTTTCTGCTTCACCTGAAACATGTGACCATCTTTCTAATTTTATGTTATTAAAGGACTGCATTTTGGTTTACCTTTTTTTTATTTACTCAAAACATACCGTCAAAAGTAAAATGTAGCGCAAAAGGATGTTTTGATGTTGTTACAAAGTTGAAAATTGTTTTATCGCAACATGAGGGCAAACACAGTTACAACTACGGGACGCCGGTCACATTCAGGCAGGCTTCGCTGAATCATCTGAGCTTACGGTCCCTTTCTTGTAATGCAACTGAATTGTGTACAAATACAAGTACTCGATTTTAAGCTTGATTCAAAATTTAAAAAATCACCCGAGTCTCGCTCAGGGTCACTGATTGATGAATGCCGCACGTCAAGCAAAGAACTCATCTCCGTGTGGACACATTCAGTCGCAGCACTAAGAAAGACGGCACTTGAAGTTCAATCGAGACACTCAGTGTCTTTCTTGCCTTCCATTCACCCTAATTTCTTGGCATTTTTTTGTTATTCTCAGACATTAAACGGCTACTTTGTGCTTTCATTGCACCGTCCGGCTTGCCAACTGGTAACAAGCACGTCTGCTTTGCACTCGATCGATCCGGCTCAATGAGCGGCAGGAAAATCCAACAGATGAAAGTTTCACATCGACTGATTTGTTTTTTGTTTTTTATTTATTCACCATTCATTCATCCAAATCAATATTTCTGGACTATCGTTCTATCGTTGAGATAATGAAGGTTCAGGATGAATCTACATTTCTGTTTCGCAGCATGCCATGAAAACTGTGCTCAACGGGCTCCGGTGTGATGCGTTATAAACGTTATACCGGTATTCGGACTCAGCGACCTCGATTTGTGTTTATGGCTTAGTTTTCAGATTTTTTTACTAGTTTCCGATTTAAAAAAAAAATCCCTTTTCGTCTCCATAAAGGCCGTTTTTAAGGTGCGAAATAATTCGTATGGCAAAATAAACGTTATATTCGGACTCAGCGACCTCGATTTGTGTATATGACTTAGTTTTCAGATTTTTGGGGTGAGATGAAACACCCTGCCTGTAACTGGCCATTTTCAGAGTTTTTACATAGTTTCAATTTCCACAACACCAATAAAACGCCACTGTGTGGTAACACTATGAGGCAGCGTGTGAAAGTTTTCATGTGCATGTTTTCAAGCTTATATGCTTGTATGATGATGCATCATAAAGGCATTGTAAACAATAATGCACGTTACAACCAACGTAGATGCGTTATCGTGCAACAGCCTCGCAATGCAAAGCAAGCATGTCCAGCGTTGCTTGTTGATGGCATGTTCAACACAACCAAACGCATCCACAGTCAGCCACTGTGTTTCTCGTGTTAAAAAAAGTTGAAAACATGACACAGTGAGAGTTATGTACACATCGCGCACTTTTTGGTTGCCACACGGCCTTCAAACGTGCGAAAACAGAATGTTTCGTACCTCTCAGAGTCTAAAACATGCGCGTGACAGAGCTTGCAATTCCTATTTTTGTTCAATGACGTTGAAAAAACGTTCCGAAGTTTTGCGAGACATGACCATTTATCACCTGATCGGCGGGTTGCGCGCGCGTTTTCGCATAGCCACCTTTTCGCTTCTGATTTCCTTTTTTGGTCATTTTTTTGATATGGAACATTTATTGTCGCGCAGCAGTATAAGCTCGTTCTATTATAATATTATACGTGAAATTAATGTCGCTTTGAAAGACGGTGCAATCGGTAGAATGAAGTATGTATAAAAGTTAATCGGTAGCAGCACATTTCTGAGTACCGCTCAATGTTTTGCAGTTTCTGAGTAGAGTTGGCGCAATTTTAGTGTCTCTTCCGTCGCGATAATATTTTCCAACTGCATCTCCGTTTCTTTAAAATTACAGCCAGAAGGAGAATGGCGCACTTTTTTGTGATCACGCTCCATGCAACCAGAGGTTTTTGGAGTTTCACCAGGTTGCCGAAATTTAAAGGCAACTCTTCCAAAACGCTCTACAATGGATTACAAAAAGCACTCTGCAGCAAAGTCAACAAGCGAGTTTTCGATTGCAACAGGTTGTGATTGTGGTTAAAATCAGCAGTGGCGTGCTGCTGCTCTCACAGGCGTGCCCGCTCGTGTGTGACGACAAACGAAAATAAAAAGAGCAGCGATCGCGTTGCACTGCGCCGCCGCTGCGTTCGCTCTGTCTCCATCTTGTTTGCGCCTCAGCACTGCTGTGGCCGTGATGGCATGACAAGTTCATCAACATTGTGTTTTTTAGTGATCTTGCAAATGCACAACGTTTAGTTTCAGATGCACTGTTGCGCGACTTTTTGTTCTGCATAAAATGAAACTGTCGCTCTCGCTTGGAGGTGGCGCACACCAAGTTGCAGAAGCAAGATGTGGCGGTATGATTTGCAGCAAAAAAAACACAACAGTTTGATAGAGTTGCGTGAAACTTGAAACTGCCATACAGATGCATTGTGGGTGCTCTGCATATTCGCGCATATAACTTTAAATAAACATAATAACTGCACACAAAACTCGTTAGTGGGACCGCCTGCCGTTCATTCAACGCGCACTCTGTCAGTCTGTATTTCTGTTCTCAAACGGTTGCTCCGTTTCAAGAAATCAGTCGTTCATTGGGCGCTGTGTCTGTGTTCCTTGCTGGTGTGTAGTGCAGCAAACAAGAGAAAATATAATAATTGTGCATGATACAATCGCAAATGGACACATCAGATTCGAGCGCATCCGCTGCCACTGCAAAGAAACAGTCAACGGCACAGTCGACAGCAGCGCCCTCAAGCGGTCCATCGACCGACCAATCAGCGTCAGAGCACATCGTACGCCAATTGGAGACAATGTTCGCTGCTGCTGGCGTCGTGGGGCAAATTGGCAACGCGCGAAGTGAATCGCCTGATGGTATGTCGCTCAAGCAAAATAAGAAAAATACAAAAGGAAGCCAGAATAGAGGCCCAACCGAAGTAAAAAATTAAAAATGGTAAAACTGGTGTGCGATGTGGTGCGCTTGTTTTTCTTAGCACTAAAATTTTTGGACCTGACCTGGTTTGGGCCTCTCGTGTGGCCGCCTTTCGGTTTTTTTGTCTCGCTGTAAAACGTTCCATTCACTTAAAAAATTGGAAACCCATATGAGTTTCAATCGATAAGAACCAAGGTGCGATTGAAATTCAGCAGCTTTCTGGTTTTACTGGGTTTTACTTTTTGGTATTTTTCATGTTACAGTTTCAACAAGGAAAAACTGCAAAAAGAAAAAAAATTAAAAAAAGGGTGTGCCAAGGAAATTCACAGGTGATCAAGTTCGATCAATTGATTTTCTAACGGAAAACTCCTTTGCGATTTTCCAAGTGCATTGTGTAAGCTGAAATGATTTACACATGAAACTGAAGACGTAGTTAGAAACTTTTGCCTGTAACATAAACTGAAAAGTGGAAAGCACATGACGACACAATTCGGGTATAAAAAAGAAAAACTTGCAGTCGTTATGCATGTGTTAAAGAAAAATTCGTTCTGTAGAAAACGAGGTGTACAATACGCTCAATTTTTCTTGGGGGTTGCCTTTGCCATAACTTTCATATCGTTTATCTGCTCAGAAAACTTTCTCTCCGTTTTAAAAACACATTATGGAAATGAATGAACAGTGATTTTGTCGCGTTACGGTCCTGCCGAAAAAAACAGCTCCGGTTTTACTACAGACCTACCTGTTAATCTGCAGAAAAATTCGTTTTTTTCCAGTAAACAAGTGCGTTGCACCGGTGTCGGTGTGTGCAGGCTCTCTCTATCTCACTATTTGATTTTGTCTTTAAAAAGTAAGTGAAACTCTGAACTTTTTGCCACCGCATGTGCATCTGCGTGCAACATTCGTTTGTTTCACCAGGTTTCTCTCGTCTGTGTGGTCTACTCTGCAGTTATTTCTGAACATCTTGAAAAACAAAATATGATTTATTTTCTTCTGCTTGTTAGTTTAGTGAGTTTACTTGATTTTATTCATCGGTACTTTTTTCGAAACAGCCGATTCAGTTCCCATCTGTGAGCCCTTTTACATTTCCTTGAGGTTGAATTGATTTTCTGTTCAACTTTTAGTCACAAAATAACCTTCAAGTACGATTAAAGAAAAAATGCATGCAGAACATTCGAACAAGCACCGCGACCAGCTGACAAGCGCGCACGTGCACTTTTTTTATTGATTTGGCAGGGCACGCTCGTTGCGCTGCGGTTGAGCGTCAGACGCAAGCTGCAGTCTGGCGTGTGTGTGCAAATGATGTGTGCATGTGCCCGTGTGTGACGCTGAGACGCACTGACAACGCGCAATATTTGCATCAGCATGTTTGTAGTCACTGCAAAAAAGCTTATATTATGTTCCCCTGAAAGCTAAACATTTTCAATATTTTTCTCAGCCTATCAGTTCCCCATCGTCTGTCCAGACTTTACTTTTCAGGTCCGGAAAATAATGAAAGCAAGAATTGTGCATAGATATCTAGATACATGTACACCAGCGCACACTGGTCACTGCAGAACAGTGTGCTTCCGTTTTTATGCAGTTTCTTTGTGTCCAACCGCCGTTCGTTTACTTTTGCCGCGCGTGCGCGCACGCGTTCGCTTTTGGTTAATCCAATTTTTATTCGCCACCCGTTATTTTTGATGATGTATCACATTTTCATTCATTCTGAATAAAAACTTTATTGGGTGTGACAATCATTTATTTCTAAAATTGCTGAAAAGTTTAATTTTTGAGGAACAAAACGGAAACTCAAAATGTTTGCTGTTACCCAAAACAAATTTGAAAACTCAGAATTATGACTATATGTCACGGTCCAGATTTTCAATAAATGCGTGTGTGTGTGTGTGGTTGCTTCTTTGTTCGATCCAATCACAAGTCCCTCCACAACCCCGGAGCGAACACCCCCTGTTTCTCATCTGTTAGCCTGAATCGTATCGTTCCATTTGCCCAACGTTCTCAGCTTTGTGTGATTTTACAATTTTGAACGTAGTTTGAAAGTGTGCGCACATGCGGCAGCGCTGAAATAAAAAAAACGCCACAACACACCCAATACGTCCAAACATTCAATATTATTTCGATTTTACCCGTTCAACTATAAAGTCGATGGTTTATTTATATTCAGTTTCAAGGGTGTGTATTGGCGTTCAAATAGGCCTAAACATGTTGCACAAACATTTACGTTGTTCTGTGCCTGCAAACGTACTTGTACCTATCAGAAAGCTGAATCAACATGCATGTAACTTTGAATTTATAGAATGTTCTAGTCGTTGTCAGCCACGTGCCACGATTTTTCACGGCCGTTTGTTTTTTGTGCTGCTCAAATTTGTGTTTTTGAATGAACTTCCGTCCGTCTGCTGCTCTTCTTGAGCATGTTTTCTGTCGCAGTTTTTTTTGAGCGAACATTGTTTTCTAAAAGGCCGGTGTGTTGTGCTCCACTGTATTTCGTCGAACTAAAATAATTCATTCAACGCCTTGTTTCAAGTGCGCAGCAACGAAAAAAGCGTCCATGCCAATCATTATTTCACTTTTAATTTGACAACGTTATTAGCAACAACGAGCAATCATATCGAATCATACTTGCGGTGCCGTTTCATTACGACGTATGTTTTCCTTCGTTCAAACTCGCCGGGCTAGTTTTCCATCAACTTTACCAAAAAGCCTGTTGTCGTAATTTCAACCGCAAAATAAAAAAAATTGTCGAAAAGTTACGACAAGTTACGCAAGCAACCCCAGGAAGTCTTGAAAACGACAATAATAATAATTTTTGAGCGATTTTACATATTGCTGTTGTGGGGCATCGATGAATCATGTGGGAGATGTCCCCAATGTGGACGACCATTCACTCCGAGTACTACGAACAGATTGAACGTTAGTTTTTTGTTTAAAGACTTTATTGTCTCTCTGCTGTTTAACTGCCGCTGATCAATTGGGCCGAATGATAACTTTATTTCACGTCAATCCGGTTTCAACCAATCCACACCAAACCGTCCATGTTTCTATTTCTGTTATTACTGCGGACGGAATGCATAACACCATATGCCGTGATTACCGAAATTTCCACATCAATCAGTCATGATTCATGAACAAAAACTTTCATATTTTCAACAAATAAGAAAAACTCGTTTCGCGTATCATGGTAAAATGAAAGGTAAAAACATTGACGAACGATGTGTTGAAAGTAAAAAAATACAAACAATTTGCTCGACCGTTTTCGATACCACTTCAATAACGTTTATGTCCGAAAAATAAAGTTTTTGTTTTTTTTGTTGTTCCCATTCAGGTTCGACTTTTTGTCAAAGTCGTTTCCCATGCGGTTTATGGGCTGCCGCACCGCCCATCTAATTTTACTACTCACGCGATTTTGAACGCTTTTTTCTTTTGTAAGCACAAATTTGCAATAGTTCAAGAAACCTGAACCAGCAAAACAGAGGCCGCACTTGAGTCAGCATATATAGGTCCTTCATTCTTAAAGCCATGTGCTTTTAGAAAAATGAAAACAATCATGACTGCAGCAAATGGTTTCATTTCAATGTTTTCAGGCATGGACTGCTATGCGAGCGATCGCGAGTTTTTGGCTGACTTTGAAAAGTTCTTCAACAGCGCCTACTTGAGTGACGTGACGCTGATAGTGGGTGATGAAGTGTAAGTCAGCCTCGTTTATGTATGCTCAATACGTTCGCTATTCGCAAGTTGTTTGTTTCTGGTACGAAAAACCGCTCCACTTACGGTCCAGTTTTTCTGAAACGTTTGTAGCCCACTATGGTTTCTGCCAAGTGAGCGCGCAAGCAGCAGCAGCAGTGTTCAAGAGGAGGATTTTGAATGTGCCGGATCTCGAGAGCGTTGCACTGCGCCGAGTGGCCAGTGGCGCACGACGATCCCGGTGCAGTACTCGGTGGCCTACGGCTCTCAGACTCACCACTGGAGTCGCGCGCCCGTCGAAAAGTCATTCCTCGCCCGTTTGTGGTAAAGACAACAATCCGTTGCGCTAGACTGCGCAAGCACTGCTTTGCCTGTTTGTTTGTCCCTGGTGCACCGCCCCCGTTCGTTCCAAAAGTACTCACATGCTTCTCATATGGTTATGGGTGGATCCAGCTGGTCACACAGTCGGGTTTGTCGTCTCCCTTGTCAACACTGTTGCTGCTGCGCTGCACTGTTGCCTGGCGATGTGTCGTACGGTTGCACGGGCTTTTTTAGTCAACTCGTTTTGTATCTAGATGGAGCACAAAAAATTGTAGGTGTTTCGTGAAAGCTGCCTTTACTTCAGGTTCAACGCTCATCGTGTGATGCTGGTCAAGAGCAGTGAGGTGTTTGAACGAATGCTCAGCGAACAATGGAACGGCACCAAAAAAGTATGCACCATGCTCAGTTTCTCTGCAATTTCTGGTAATCTGCAAAATTTAGGTTTTCTTCAACTGCAGGAAATCGAGCTTGTCGAAGAGCCAACATGCGCGAAAGTGTTTCCGGCGTTCCTGCGTTTCCTGTACTGCAACCACGTGCTGCTGCATGCTGACAACACACTGCCACTGCTGATGCTCGCCGACAAATACAACGTCACCAGTCTGCGAAATGTGAGCTGCATCTGCACTGCTTTCAATTCTCAAGTTTATTCACGAGTTCGTTTTTGTTTTCAACAGGTCTGCCTTGACTTTGCTGTCAACTACATACTGCCAAAAGTATCACTGAAGGACCTGTTTCACACGTGGTTCCAGTACGGCACGAAAAGCTTCCACATGGTGAGTTGCAGCAGCATTGTTGGAGATGTTCGGAAGTTCATGTTCATGAAACGGCACCTTAAAAGGTGCTACTTATGGGTCACCCTGTACATCAAGTGAGAAACGTCTATTGAGGGCACAGCGTTGCAGCTTGTAAAAACAATTGCCATAAGTTGGTAGTTGGCACCTGTGTCGCCAGCAGATTCGTTGGAATGCGTGAAATTTGCATGAAGGCGAGCACGCAGGTACTGACGCGCGACTGCATTCGCGAGCTCGCTGCTGCGTTTGACGACATCCTGGACAACCCGGAGGAGTGGGGCAAGGACTGGAACGAGCTCGACAGGGACCAACTGATGGAGTTCCTCAAGTGCAATGACCTGAACGTTTACAGTTAGTTCATCAATACTGCGACCATCTGCACGGGAAATATTATGGGCGAATAGTTAAGGCAGTCCTTGTATTCTCCATCAAGGCGGAATCAGTCGCAAACTAACAGCTGTCTTTTTCAAAAATGCCAAGCCCCAAATCGTGTGTGCAATGAGCAAAGAGCCAACAGAATAGCACGAACAAATTATTAATTTAAAAAAACACGTCAAATTTGACACACAATTGTGTTTCTGAACGTCTTTTGTCTTACATTCAAATTTCATGTCTCCTTGCGCCCTGAAAAAAACTGCCGTGTTTACTCGGCTCAACATTTGCCGGAATTTTGTCAATCCACACGCCACCCAAGAAAATGTTGCAGCATCTCAAAAGAATGTCGATGAAATGTTCAGCACCTATTCTTAGTGTGCCGATTTCGTTTTTCGCGATTCAAAAAATATAGCAGTTCCAAAAACAATTCTGAAACTATTCAGACGAGTTCAAACTGTGGAAGGCGGTCGAGTCGTGGATTTCAGCGCCGAATCACCCGGAGCGCCGAGGCAACACTGCCGCGCCGTTGCTCGCCCAAATTCTGCCGCTAATCAGGTGAACATTGGGCAGTCTCATGTGTTATTCTGACAGAGTGCGATTCCACCAATGAAAGTGGCCAGAATCGACGTCGTCGAACTGAACCCCGCGGGGTCGCCGCCGTCTTTGCTTGCTGTTCAGCACTCGCGTTGTCAGTCCGCAGTCCAGCAGACACCAAGTAAACACAGTGTGTTTGCAGTCTAATCAAAACGCACGCTGCGCAGGTTTCCATTCATGTCACCAGACGAGCTGAACAGCCTCGAGAGGTCGCCGATCGTGGAGCAGCACGCGAAGTTGTTCCAGCAGCATTTGATGACCGCCTACAAGTGGCAAGCACTGCCGCTGAGCAGTCGCGTCGGCATCAAGGAGTTCACGGGCACCCAGTTCCTGCTGCGCAAATACGTCGAGTTGCGTTGGGACCAACGCGTTTGCGTGCCAGACATCGACACCATTCTCAAGTACTCGGAGGTCGAGAAAAAGGTGAGCGCTGCAAAGGTGAGCGCTGCAAAGGTGTGCGCTGCAAAGGTGTGCGCTGCAAAGGTGTGCGCTGCAAATGTGTGCGCTACAAATGTGTGCGCTGCAAAGCTGTGCGCTGCAAAGCTGTGCGCTGCAAAGGTGTGCGCTACAAAGGTGTGCGCTGCAAAGCTGTGCGCTGCAAAGGTGTGCGCTGCAAAGCTGTGCGCTGCAAAGGTGTGCGCTGCAAAGGTGTGCGCTGCAAAGCTGTGCGCTGCAAAGGTGTGCGCTGCAAAGCTGTGCGCTGCAAAGGTGTGCGCTGCAAAGCTGTGCGCTGCAAAGGTGTGCGCTGCGATTCGCAAAGTGGAAGCCGTTGACATTGGCACATTTGTTATCAACAGAATTCGGGCTCTCTGTTCTGTGGTCGTATGAGAGACGAATTAGTTAAGAAGGGTCTATCTGTACAAGAGCGGTCTTTGGAACAGTCTTTTCAGTAGTCAAAAGACCACTGTTGTGCACGTGAAACCTCTCGGTATCGATATCAGAACAGAGTATCGGGGCTCGGTTCCTGGGTAAAATGCCAATTCCCATGTTTAAACCAGCTTATACATACGGTAAGAATCACGTGCAACTGCTGAGATGATGATCGTTGCGCGTCCGTTCTGTTTCAGTTCACCACGCGCGCGAGCGCCGTACAGCCGCAGAAGTGGGAGTGGGAGCTGAAGGTGCACCCGAAGGGCTTCAGCAGCTCGTGCGAGGAGTTTCGGGTGTTCCTGGCGTCGAACGTGTGCCTCGACCAGACGAGACCAATCGAGTACTTGGTGCAGATCGTCGACGAGAAAAAAGTCGTTCGCAGCATCAGCGGAAAGAAAACGTTCACAAAAACCAGGTTAATACTAAAACGAACCGTGTTTCTTTCTGTCTTTCTCAAAGTCAGCGCGTCAGCACTGGTTTATCACTTTGTAGATACTGCCAAGACCTGGAGGTCGAGAAGAAAATCGGTCTTGAAGAGCTCCTGTCAGAGAACTCGCCGCTTTTAGTCGGTGATAACTTGTACATGCAGTTGTTTTTGAAGCCGATTGATTAGTCTGCACTGCACTGTGAGTCAAATCTGCGAAAATGAAGATCGCATATGATAAGCACGTACAGTATGTTTGTTTAAATCTGTCAATTTTTTCGCAGAATACAGAGCATGCGAAACATGTATGGTTGAAAAACACCCCATTTGTTGTTAAATGTGTTTTCTTTGCAACATTTGTACACATGATTCGTTCTTTTTTCGCGAACTCTGAACTTTGTAAAAAGTGACAGGTTTAAACAAACACGCTGCACTCACACGTAAGTGGTGGTTGAAAATGAAAATGAAAAATAAATCCAATTTTCGCTAGGTTTGCCTCTGTGCAAATCAAAAAATTCTAAAATTCCAAAAAAGCATCGTGATCATTGAAGTAAATTATGGGTTAACTTCTGCGCAAAAAAGCAAGTCGTCATTCCCAATAAAATTCATTTCCACCATTTATTGTGAAATGTAAATTTTTATTTTTGTCTTATTTTTTTGCTGTACAAATCATGGTAAGATATTTGGCGGACGTGATCGAAATGAATTTACATCAAATTGCTCTGTATTATTTTAGCAGTGATGGTTTTAAAATGCGGTAATTCTATTTTTCAA
>JASANC010001127.1:0-28473 GCA_030248135.1 Theristus sp. LFF4_11 | reverse complement strand
CCCGCCCCCACCACGTGACGACGACACCCCCTCGAAAATTTCCTCTTGCCTTCGGTACTGTTCATTAATCCTGGCGCTTCTTTTTTACATTTTCCGTTTTCCAATCCTTCACCTTTATATCAATAAAAAAATAAGTTCAACTGTTCAAGTTCAAGTTTATTTTATAGCAAGTGAATAAACTGAATGGAAGCAATGAATAAAAGCAAATTTAGCAAATGAAATAATTGTCAATGAATCGAGCGGGGGCCGAGCGACCGACCCATAACATTTTTCTTTTTCCTCTGTCTTCAACTCGATGAACAACAACGAATGACAGCAGCAATATTCATATACACCCCATCTCAGTGTGCTGGCGTTGTTGGCTGTGTGCATCGGCTGTGATCTTATGGTGTATTTGGTTAGTCGAATCGAAACCAGTGGTCAGTTCTATGCAGATGAAAAGTGTCACGCCAGAAGTTAGAGCATACGATTTTTTCACAAGCTGTGGAGCCAAGTTTCTGAACAGACGAGCTCCGTGGGCACTTTTCGAAGATAATATCAACCTTATTCTCCCGAAAACTCAGTAATCGAAAAAACCTTTGGATGCAACAAGAAGAACCGAGGATTCTGAGTTGATTTTCGCGTTTTTTCGCTTCAATGAAAATGGCGACATAGGTATGCATTGTAATTGGTTCTGATATAGAATCTTTCAGTTTCTCTCGTTCTTCACCAAATAATCATGTTGTGTCTGTTCAACATTTTTTGATTCAAGTCTGAGAAGATGGCCGTTTCACCGGTTATGCTCCTTTCAGTTGCAACGTCAAGACCCGAGCGACCTCTGGATCGTGATGAGACAATGCGAGGCGGCTGGAGCTCATTTCGGCCCGTCGATTCGGTCCGGCACAAAGAAAATCGGCTGCGCGCTGCCGGTTGCGCCGCAAAACGCGTGCGCTGCCCCGGTGAACTACACGCGTCCGCTGTGCGTTGACGACGGCGAAGTTGTGCTCGTTGAGCGTGGCAATTGCACGTTCGCTGAGAAGGGGAGTGAGCAAACGAAATGCACTGCATCGTGCTGTGGAACTTTGCAACACCCACACACCACAGGACACCCAGGCAACACAGCGGATACTTTCAGCCTGTTGGGATTTGTGTGGCTAACAGGCCATCCATGATGTGCATAGAGCAATCAATGTGTCTGCTTCCTTTCAAGCGCAGAAATCGCAAATATGAATTGTGAAAATCACAATTGATATTGTGAAAATCACAAACCGCTAATTGCAGGTTGCAATTCTTTCTGCAGGTGTACAACGTGCAAGAGTCGTTTGTGCCGATGTTGCAAGCGGTGATCATTTACGACGACGAAACCAGACAGCGACCGTCGGATATGGCTGGTGATGGTGCGTTCTTGAAAGAAGTTTTTGTTTAATGCGGCATTCATGAAACAATATTTAAGTGACGCGTAGCTTTTGTAGCTACATAGCTACGCGGTCACAAAATACTGTTTCATGAATGCACCGCACACCTAGTGATTGCAGAAATGAGCGCTTCAATTCTGCTTATTTTGTTGCAGCGATATACGGTGACAAAGTGAAGCTGAGCTCTGTGATGGTGACGAAAGAATGCGGCGAAATGATTCTCTCGCGGTATACGAACACTCATCAGTGAGTCATTTGCGAACATGGGTCTGAATGCAATAGAACTCAACTCGGTCAAAAAAAGTGCCCAAGGGATCCAAAAAACTGTTGTTCATGCGTTTCTTTGCAGCAGCGGACTTCATTATGCGGTGATGATTGTGGGCGGCGGGCTGGATCTGATCAAATATTTGATACCGTTTATGGCCGTCATTGGGTTCTGCTTCTTTGTGTTGCTTGTTGCGTTGGTCAGTTGAATTGAAACGAGTTTTAAGAAATTGAATTACCCTTTTTTGTTGTTTATGTTTTTTTTGTTCCAGAGCGTCAAGTACATCAGTGATCGGAGGCGTGAGGCGCGACGGCGTCTGTCAAAACGAACCCTGAAAAAAGTCCCAACCCGTAAATACAAAAAAGGTGAGGAAGAGGACGCTATACTGTTTTATTCGGTTGTTTTCTTGTTTTGCTGTGGCCACCAGAGACGCTTATTCTTGATGATTTGCATTTTTATTCAGCTCCTCAAATCAGAATTCCAACTGTTTGCAGGGGACGAACCAGACACATGCGCGATTTGTCTGGATGATTTTGATGAGGGCGATAAACTGCGGGTGTTACCGTGCAACCATGGTGAGTGCAGTCATTGGCAAAGTTGTGTTTGGATGAATGAGCGTCATGACATTCATTAAACAGCAATCTCAACATCAATAAGCAAGCCATTGCACAAAGTGTTGGAGCATTGGTTGAATTCATGGTTGAAGCAAGCCATGAAGTGGGGGGCATGTGACTTTGGGGGGGGGGGGCGGTCAAAAGTTTGAAATTTGATAGATAGATAGCTAAAACGCTAAAAAGCTATAAAAACAGCAAAATAATGCTAAAAATACACTAAAAATCAAGTATAAACGCGTATTTTACCTAAAATTAGCGAAATTTTCAAGAATTACGAGCAAAAAAGGTCAATTTTGGTCAAAAATTGACTCATTTTATGTCTTCGAAGACAAAAATTTTCAGATAGATAGCTGGCTGAGAATTTTTTTTTGATAGATAATAGCTGAGCCGAAAAAACCTGTCTGACAGAGATAGATTCGAAAATTTTTTGGGGGGGCCGCCCCCCCCCCAGCCCCCCCCCCCTAGAACAACTATGCTTTATAGTGCTGAGCTGGAATGGTGCTTAATGTTGCTTCGGTGTCAGATTTCACTTTTCTGCTTTTTTTGTTGAACCGTGCTCGCAGATTTTTGTGAAAAAAAACATAAAACAAAAGTGACAGTGGCAACAACATCCGCGCTTTCAGCGCAGGTTTTTCTCCACTGACTAAATTACAGAGCGGAGGGGCAAAGTTTATTTTTATTTTATCGACATTTTTTGTTGACTAAGATGTTGGTGCAAAAGATAACTGAGCAACGTGCAAATGTGTGTGGGGCTGTGCGTCTTGACATGTTGGAATTCAAAGTTGATAACTTTTATTGTTGTTGCGGTGCCTGGTGACTAAACAACCAGACTGTTACATTGAGGGGCGTACTGGTTGGTCTAAACGAAAAGACGTTGAACTCAGAAAACACTAGAAGTCGCGGGAATGGCAAACGGTACATTACAAATCTACACACGCTAGATTTGGAAAATATACTGTATTTACATTTATACCACCTCACCCGATCTCGCAGCTGTACAGTATGTTTGTTTCAGCCTGTCACTTTTTCTCGCAAAACAAAGAAAGAACGGGATCGGAGTTGTAGTAAAACATATTCAACCACAAGTGGGGTGTTTGATTTCAAGCAAACCCGATACAATCGCTCTTCTTACTGTAATTCAAAGTTTCGCATGGCATGGCATGTTGTGCTCTACAATGACAATATGCTCAAGCAAACATACTTCATACGTCCAAGTGAATCCATCCATCCATTCATTTTATTTCGCGAAAAATCAGGAAACTCCGATAAAACTGTATGAGCAACATGTAAAAATGCGATCGTCACGTCACGTGGATTCACTGTAGCGTACCACTGCAAGTGCGTCGATCCGTGGCTGACGAAGAATCGCAAAGTTTGTCCGGTGTGCAAGCGCAAGGTTCGCATCGGCGATGAACGTGACTCGGACGACTCGTCAGCAACGGACGTCACCGATGATCAGCACGCCCAAGGCAGCAGCACCGCTGACCAGCAACACCAGCATGCGCGCGTCGACTGCGATCACGAAAGTCCCGCCGAGCGACAGCCGCTGTTGCCGCGGACGCACTCGGTTCGTGTGAAATGGGCAGGGTTCGATTTAGGTTGCACGCGTGCATTACGGTGCATTCATGAAGCACTATTTTGAATTTCCGTATTTTATAAATTTTGATATTTTGAATTTCCATTAGTTCCAGCAACGTTCGCACACACCGCTCGGCAGCTCGAACCAAGCGTCCGCAACGACGCCAAACGCGACCGCAGCGACTGGCGCTGGCTACTTGTCAACATCGGTCAGTGAGCCAACCAGTTTACGTGCGGTTCAGCATGCTGCCAATTGTGCGTTGTCACGAAAGAACACGTCAATTGACGAACAGTCACCGCACTCGGATACTGTCGACGTCGTCAGAGTGGGCTGTTTGCCGCAAAGGAAACCGAAACGTCGCGCCAATCAAGTGTGCACTTGCGCTGCGCTCGCTGGTCTGCCTTTTTAGCTTTTTTTCTTGGCTGTTTTTTTCTGGTGGGAAAGTTTTTTATTTGCAATTCAGTTGAAAACGAGACAAACGGAACGGTTTACACAGGGAAAACGGTTCTTGATACGTTCAGGTTCAGCGATGGTTGGTTGAAAGTTTGATTTGTCAGTGGTTAGCGTGGTTAAGTTGGTAAACAAAACCTGTTTCGCACGACTATATATATTTAGTGGGCCAAATTTAAACACTGTTCTAGGGTTGTTGAATGGATTTTCACAAAAAAACACCTTCAACCATGTTTATGTTTATTCAGAAGTTCTATAACCTATGTAGTTTGCTGAAAGAAACAAGCAGCGAAAACGCACTCGCAATGTTTTGCTTGATGTAACGAAAAACCGACACCATGAATTGAAATATCGAGCAACTCCATTAATAATTCCTGACGTATCGATTTATAATATAAAAATATGGCTTGAATTTGCAAATGACAGCGTTCATAGCAAGTTGAGAAAAATTTCTTTTTTGAGAACTCCAAAGCATGCTTTCAAAAGTAGACCCCTGCTGAGATGTCTAAGTTAAATATCGTTCATATTTGTGGTTGTCGACGCTGCGCGCCATTCGCGGTCGATACTCGATGAGCTCCTCTGACGGCTGCTCGTGATTGTTGCGGCCGAACCGGATCATGGCCGGCTGTGGGGCACGGCCGAACCGGATCATGGCCGCTTCACGGGCTCGCTTCGAGTTGCGCCCGAAGCGGATCATCGCTGCTTGCGCTCGTTTCGACCACGGAACTGCTGCGTCGCTGAAGAGATTGAATTAGAAAATTAAGACAGGCTTAAAAATTGAATTAGAAAAAAATAAGAAAATTAGAACCGGCCACTTGGTGTATGGATGGAGACTAGAAATCTCTAGAACTACGAGAAATTGCGAGCTGAAAAAATTACTGAGTAATGTTAGTTGAGTTCATGTCGTGTATAATCTAATTTCGAGGTAATCAAAACCCTGCCCTTCCTAACTTGGTGCTCAAGCTGCTCACCCAGTTCGGCAGGGCCAGACCAAGATGGTCTTTCTGTGTGCTTAGGCCCATGTCTCTAAATCCTGGTCTCACAACAGCGCATTCAGTCATAATAACACAAAAAGGGAGGCATGAGAAATGAAACCTCAAATGAGAAAAGAAGTGTGTGCGCTTTCATGATTGAAGGAAAGGTTCCGAAGCTGCGTCAGACCGTGACTTACACATCTTGGTCGTCTTCGTTCGAGTGTGAAACGGGCGTCGCACTGACGATCAGTACAATCGACACCAGTATCAGCATGCCAATGGGGCACACACACTTGCGCAGCCCAACCATTGCTCTTGTATTAGGTTTATGTAGTTTTTCGCTCGCCACCTGCTCCTGGTTCCTCCTGGAACGTGCTTCTAATTTCAATCACACGCTAATTTGCGATCGACTATTTCGAAATTCAATGGCTGCTAATTGACATCTCATTCAGTCGAGCGTGACATTTTATGCATGTGAAAAAAAAACATTTGCAACTTTTGGTTCTCGCTTGGTTAGCGTGTTATGCCAGGAATGAACTTTTAAATTGGCTTGAAGAAGAACGATTCTTTAGTTTTTTGCGCAATTTGCCGTCTAGTGGGATATTGTGGGGACATATGATATAGAAATATTGAAAATTGTTAAAAAGCAGCTTGGGGAGGCAAACATGCTGCAGACAGATATAATTTGTGTGACGCCCAAGGATAGAAAAAGCACCATATTGGTGTCCATGTTGCAATTTCAATGGTTCAGCTGTACCATTTGGTTTTTATTTCTGACAGAATCATGTCAGGAAGCCACATTGTGAAAGGGTTATGCGTAAGGTGATAGAAGAAATAAAAGTAATCAGGAATAGGGTGCTTCGTGATAAAAAAACGTGTTTTAAAACGAATGTTAGTTTGGTGAATAGAAAAATTGAGAAAAATACATAAGATGATAGCTATGTAATACAATAAAATGGCGCTGTTTTTTTAACGAAGTGTTCACGACTGTCTATCATCTTTGTTAGAGCTCTAATTTAGTTCGTGAACAACTTGCTGGAACAAAAGTGTAGACCTAGCGCAATTATTACGTTCAATTCTTTTGTGCTGGGTGCTTTATTTGCCCTATTGAAGTATGTCTACTATTGTGTAAGCGGAAGCAAAAAAGTGGTGTGATTGCCACTGAGTGGTTGATGTAGAAACGGGAAGAGGGCTAAACGCATGCAGAATTTAATTGCTTGTAGATACAAAAGAAGCCTAAGTCTTCTTCTCGTACTTTTAGCGCCACCTATGGCTTATTTCCGGCGCTTTTCCGGTGTTTTAGTTGATCATTAGCTGCATAAAATGTTGCTTTTTGTTGCTCAATAGAAAAATAACAAATCAGCTTTCATCAACATTCCGACTTGGACATTGAAGTAAGTAACACATCCCGAGAACTACAGATCTATCGTTCACAATTGATACTCGGTTTTTGTTTTTGCAATCTAATAAGAAATATTTGAAAAGCGGAACGGAACTTGACAGCACATGCATGCTCCAACCAGCTGGTTTGTTAATGTTTGTTGACGATTTTTTTGTCGACCTCTTTTGTGAAATATGGAGTATTTGCCAGAATGATACCGCGGAATGAAAAAGCTCATGTTTCTTTCCTTACCCACAAGGCTTAACGCTGGAAGCTGTTTTTTTTTGTTTTATTGGAAATAATTTTGCTACTGTTGGTTTTTGTTGGTCGTTGTGCGATTGTTGGGTTACAGATATGACGGATACGCAGATACAGATCTGAAAATTCTTCTATGGTGGTCGTACCGTACCGTACACTGCACATATGGCATTGCATCTTGAAGTTTGGTATGACAGGCGAGCAAGTAGGATCAATTCTTACTTTTCACATAAAATTGATAAAAAAATCTGAAACACCACTTTTTTGAAACTGAAACATAACACCGCAAGACAAATAGACATGATTTACATGCGTTATGGAATATTATGTATATAC
Organism: Theristus sp. LFF4_11; assembly: GCA_030248135.1. NCBI lineage: Eukaryota > Metazoa > Nematoda > Chromadorea > Monhysterida > Xyalidae > Theristus > Theristus sp. LFF4_11. The sequence continues at coordinate 21,222 of JASANC010001127.1, read as the reverse complement.
GAATATCACGGGATACTCTGTCTGAAAGCATCATATTGATGCGTCCACAAATCAGTGCAGAATGATTTTTTAAAAACCTTTTGTAAAGTCGAAATGGCATGGCACATCTTTCCAACTGGAATCAAGTGTTTATGCGGAGCAAAATAATACGAGAATTATGAATAATAACGCTCGTTTATAGGTGATGTCGTGTTTTTCGTCATATTCATGACGAAGCTGCTTTGGTCGGAGTGAGGTAGGAGGTAGAAGTGCGCAATGGTTCGGGAAAACAAATGCGTTCTGATTGGGGTTTCGGGCGTGCGCTGCCACTACTGACGCCTATTGATTGATGCGTTTGCCGTTCCGCTAGTACTATTTAACACATGCTCATAAAGCTGGCCGACAAAAACGTCTGTCTAGCACATGCGCTTATCAATGACGTCCAGGTAAACGATGCGTCGAGTTGCGTATCTCATGCGATGCACTAATTGGTGCAATGGTAGATGCCAAGATGCATCCATGGCTATGCTGGTTTTTTCATGGATGGGATTTGAATGAATGTCAGTTGCAATAAATAACTTGCTCATTGTTTAAATATTTCTCCGACGCGCACAAATGGCGTTGTCGCTGGCGCCGAAGTATTCAGCCACTCGGCTTGGGCGATTGTCTTGTGGAAGGTGCACGAATGCACTGCATATCGCGATTGCTCGTTTATCATGCGGCGTCAGAATGTTCGGAATTTGCGAATTGTGAACTTGTTGGCCTGTAATTCAGCGTGGGCTAGTTTTTTGTGGAACTCGGTTCGGTGAAAAATGACCAACATTAAATAAGGGAGAAAGGCTGGATTACACGCGTGAGCAACGGTTCCGACTGTGGTTCTAAGTTCCGAAAAATAAGATACACAATGCTAGTTGCTAAAAAAACTCTGAACTGAAGCATTAAACTTCCGCTTTTTTCATTCAAAATATGATTTTTTCTTATTCTTTTCACGTGCCATGTTATCGACGGGCTGTAGGAATGCAAGTTTAATTAAGTTACACTTTTTCAAGAAACACTCAACGCAAACCCCGCAGACATAATCAACCAGCTGCAAGACATAGACATATTGTGGGTATGATTAGCGAATGATCAAACAAATGGTTGTATTACGTGCTTTGGTGCGATTAAGTCAGAAGTAGTATACCAATTACGAACAAGTAACATAAGTCCGTACGTACAACGTTAAGTGTGGTTGGTGTTGTATGTAATTACCTGTTCCGGCGAAACAAGGTAATGAAAGAAATCGTAGTTTGACCTGACAAATCATAATTTTTTTGTCAAAGTGGCTGTGGTGAATGAAGCTGTTTGTCATGATTTCAACTTATGTTTCTTAGATTTTAGTTATCACAAGATACTGATGTATTGATATAGTCGAACTCTAAATCATGGGGAATCAGTTGATTCGTTCGTAGTCACGTGATGCATGTTTTCCGTGCAGGCATTGATGTGGGGGCGGAGTTTGGTTTGCACAGAACGCATGCATACCGTAATCGCCAATCAGTCAGCTGATTCCCTATAATTTATAGTTCGGCTGTAGTTGTTTTCAGTTACCACGGAGAACATCAATAATGTATTGTGGATTTATTCATACGTGTCCGGACTAAAATGACGTCATTTGCTTTAAAAATGCCCGTTTGTCAAAGTACAGGCACTAAAATGTCAGTTTGATGTGACTGATTCGACATTCACCATTTGTTTACGGGAAGAAACCGGCTAAACGGAAAGTCTGGTTTGCTGTGAACGGGAAGCGCATGTTTCGCGGCACATGACGTCATTTCAGTGGGACACGTTTAAAAAATAGGTTATACCGAAATGGTACCATCCAATTACAGCGCGAAGCACCGAAGCAATCGCGGGCTCGCATGGCCCAGCGTCATCATCCGGCGGCAGCGTCACGGAGCCGTTGGTGACACTGGCGCCACCTGGTGACCTGCCACCGCGCGGACACGACAATCGAGCGTTCGACAATGACAACGAACACGACGACAACGATGACGTCGTGCTGTTGCGGGAGGAGGACTACGAGCTCGGCGGATTCGACGTCGAACGCCAGCTGGTGTCGCGACGACGGCGACATCCGACACGCGAGGACGGCAAACTCACCGACGCCCGACTGTCGCTGGAGTCGACGTCGCCGAGTTCGTCGGACGACGAAAAAAGTGCGGCCAATGGTCGGAACGACCATAAACCGACGATAGTGGCCGTGCCAGCAGCCGAGCACGCGAGCGGCGTGTCGCCGAAGTCGCACGGCCGTGATCCGCTCGAGGTCGCCCGACGCAAGAAACAGCAACGCCGCGTGAAACGCTCGAAAGTGGTGCCGGTGGTGCCCCAATCGCTGCCGGCATCGTTGCCGGCCGGCGGCAGCTCGCGGCGCAAGCGCAAACAGCAGATCGTACAGGGCGACGTGCGCGAGGAGGAGAATGCCGCTGGGTGTGCGACTGGCATGACGCCGCTGGACGCTGGTGACGCTGACGTGGACTCGGACGATCAGAGCACTCCGAAAGTGCAGGACAGTCTGAAAGCGAGTGCAGTGGCGCTGGAGAAACCGGCGACGGCGACCGGGCAGACCGGCGCTAGTGGCGATTCAAGCGATAATGTGTCGAACATTGTCTAGTGAATGACTGCTCTTCGTTGTTTGTCCGTTTGTGGTGTCGTTTTTAATTATTTGTGTTTGAATTATTCAACGTAAATCTGGACAATAGCGCTGCGCGCGAGGTCATTTGGTTAACACCCGTTGACGAAAAAGTCGCACTCTAACTCATTGTCCGCAAGTTTGTTTGTTCTTTAGGACGCCTGTACATAGTTTTGAACATTATGAATAAAGCTGGTCGAAGATTTGCTTTTTTCTTTGACAGTGTATTCTGTGTTATGAATTTATGATCGTTTTTGTTATTGTTCTTTCATGGCTTTCTGTGTTTTTGCTGAGTGTTTTTCAATTGCTGGCATTTTTTGTTTGTTGTTTTCGTCCTTTACAGAACTGTCTAATCTGGCTTTGCAATTTTCATCTTACATTTTTATAAATGGTGCCATTTTTCGCGTAACACTTTTCGTTTACTTTTTCTTTATTTGTGTGATAAGCTTTGCTTTATGGATTGTTTTGCAAACTTTCAAGATTATTTTTTGCTACCTGTTGTTGCATTAATGTGTTAATTGAACAAAACAGTTTCATTTACAGTTTTATGTACAGAAACAAATACCTTTTGAGAACCTGCCCCTACAGTTTGTTTGTTTAAATCTGTCACTTTTTCGGAGAATACAGAGCTTGCGAAAAGAAAAAAACGCGATCCTGCGTTGCAAGAAAACAGATTTGGCCACAAATGTGGCATGCGGTCTTTAATTTCAACCAAACCCGATACATTCGTTCTTCTAACAATGCTGCCTGAAATGTTCTGTATTCTGCGAAAAAATGACAGGTTTAAACAAACTTGAGCATAGTAATTTTAATTTGACGTATGTGGACTCCACAGTGCTTTGATAAGTAAGACAAAATGAGTAGAAAGGACCACTGTGATCTATACGATAGCTCTTTTTACCATAAGGTATCTCGCATCTGCATCCACCTGTTCTTATTTCGAAAAGTGAACTTGCATATATGCAAAGTTCGCTGTTTGCGGTTTCACCAGGTAGACGCATACCGCGGTGCCCCCTGGCTCGTCAGTGCGACGGACACCAGGCAGAACTGCCGAAGCTGTTTTACAACAGACAGACACACCTATGTCTGCAGAAATTGCATATGTCTGTTTGCTGCATTACTATTTAGTGCAAGTGCTAAATGTTCTTGGTTTCATTTTAGCCTGTCAGTTTGTTGTATTTTTGTTCTTATCTGTCTGTCAATCGTCACCAAGTTTTCCTTGGTTTCTGCAGTGATCCTGAATATTCTTGTTTCAGCTCTTACAGTAAGCGTTTTTAACAGGTGTATTCCATTGTCACTCGCTGCGGCTGATTCTGAATTCCCGAAATTTCTAATGTGAGAAGTGTAAATCAAAGAAATAAAATATTGATATTGAAACGTTGGGCTGTTTTCGTAAAGTTTGTTATCGAACAGAGTGTGAACATCACTTGTGGCGTCTACGTCATGCCAACTTATTGTGTTTCGGTGACTGTGAAACGCACCAAAAAACAACTGAAAGCGACCAGAAGTGACGTCAGAACGGTCGAGAGTGACGTGAAATGGACGCAGATCGAGAAAATAACGATGACCATGGGCGTGGTTGCGTGCATCCGGCCTCCGGCGCTTATCGGTGGATTGCACTCGGCTTCATGTGTGTGCTCAGTTTCGGTTAGTGAAACGCGGCAAGTCACATTCGGTAGAAACATTGCGCCTACTTTGTATTGTATATTGTGCCTTTTGATTGATTATGCCGTGCTCATTGACTGCATCGAGTTGATCAGGCGAATTTGAGCCAAATTCTGTGGCATATCAACTGATATCGCCTATTATTTCTGCAGTTCCGACTTTTAGAACAAGTGCATTACATCACGTTCGCTGTTTGCGGTTTCGCCTGGTAGACGCATACCGCGGTGTGCCGCCTGGCTCGTCAGTGCGACGGACACCAGGCAGAACTGCTGAAGGTGTTTCACCACAGACAGATCTCTTATAGTCTGGGTAAAACATCAGCGAACCGAGATATCTATTGTAAAATCTCGCAAAATCAAATGTGCGTGTGCATGCTGCAGGCAGCTACTTCTGCTATGACAACCCGGCCGCTTTGGAGGACAACATCATCGCGGACATGGCTGTCAGCAACACCCAGTACGCGCTACTCTACTCGGTCTACTCGTGGCCGAACGTCATTGTGCCGTTTTTTGGCGGCTTCCTGATCGATCGCTTGTTCGGCGTCAGACTGTCCGGCGTTCTCTTCTCGGCGTTTATTATGGCCGGACAGGTCGATGTTTTAAGGGGCATTTATTTTAGTGACCGCGGAGCTATGTTTCAACACAGCTGCGCGTCACTAAATACTGCTTCATGAATGCGCCTTTAGGTCGATGTTTTGTTATTTTCGACGTACAGGGTGATCCAAAAAAACTACACGATAAGAATCGGCTCTGGCTCGCCAACGGGTGGATGGTCTAGGCTGAAATTTAGGCTGAGATGGATGGTTTAGGCAAAAACCACTCACGGCTTAAACTGAATCCCGTATCCCGTTCCTAGAAAGAAAGAAAGGGCGGAGCGTGAGGAGCCGACCAATCAGCGAGCTGCATATGTTATCCCGACTGTACTCCCCTTTTCTTTCAGCTTGTGTTTGCCGCTGGCGCGTTACTAGATTCGTTCTTCATAATGGTGGTCGGTCGTGCTGTGTTCGCGTGAGTTGTGGAAATTGTCATTATTTCTCAAAGTTTAGTTTTTAAATCGACTTTTTATCTATTTAATATTCAGTGACCGATTCCAACCATTGGCGATGTTTTTGTTATTTTTTCTCAGTCTCGGTGGCGAAAATTTGGCGGTTTGCCAGAACAACTATGCCGTCAAATGGTTCATTGGCCGCGAACTGAACACGGCACTTGGCGTGCAATTGAGCTTCGCGAGACTGGTTGGTGATTTTGGGTAACAGTTGTTGTTGAAGTGAATATGAAGCTGAAACTGCTTTGACGTTTTCAAGGGATCAAGCATCAATTTGTACATCATGAAGCCGCTGCACAGTCTCGTTCGTGAATCGTTCGGCTTTTCCGGCAACCGTTCATTGGGCATCACGTTGCTTATTGGTTGGTGCTCCGCTTACTCTCGGGCTTGCTGTTTGCTCGAATTTCTTTTGGATGACTTTTTGGTCGAATTTTTCTTATGATGGAACTAGGACTAAACTTTTCTTCAATGAGCTTTGACATTCATAGTGATTGATTCAGTATAAGTGACGATACCGCCGGAAATTAACAAGACAAACAATCGCTTTTAGGCGGTCTTTCCACGGTGGTCTCCGTGTTGTCGGGCGTCATTCTTTGGCGAATGGACTGGCGAAACGACAAACACAAACAATCGAGAGTTTCAAGCGCACCAAGCAACGTGGATGCCAGTGAAACGTTAGAGGACGCCGACTGGAGTCCACTTTTGCGGCGTGACTCTGAGCCGGAGGCACCGATCCGACTGACGGACGCGCTGCGATTCCCGCCGTCCTATTGGCTGCTCTGTCTCATCTGTGTCGCCTATTACGTCTGCGTTTTTCCACTCGTCGGATTCGGATTGTACGCTCGGTTTGCGTTCAAAAAGACATTTACTGATTGGCTGTTTGCTTTGGAATAGTGCGCGCTGATTGGTCGGTCCACGAGAATGTTGACGAGCCTGGGCGGCCCGCGGTACACGGTACGCTTACCAGGCGAAACCGCAAGAAACCGTGTTTGCACGTTGTTATGCTGGGATTTGTGGATTGTTTCGGCAGTGCAGTGGTGTAGTTTTGTGTATTCGTCACGATACAGATTCCCCGACTCCGCCAACCAACCTGTTTCCCCCTTGCGTACTCAGGTTGTTCTTCGAGTCCAAGTTCGGCCTATCGCCATACCCGTGGTCGGAAGTGTGCAACAGTCTGATCTACTTCATCTCCATCATCGCTTGTGCGCCGTGTGGCGTGCTCGTCGATCGCTTCGGCCGCAACGCCGGCTGGATGCTCGTTGCGGTGTTGGTGACAGCCGTTGGACATGCGCTGCTCGCGTTCACGTTTGTCACGCCGTTTGTCGCCATGGTTGGTGAACGGCAGCGTCTGTATGAACACAGTGCATTACAGTCGAACTTCAAATTATGGGGAATCAATCAGCTGATTGGTTGGGATTACGGTATGCATGCGCTCTCTGCAAACTAAACTCCGCCCACACAGCAATTCCCACAACCAATCAGCTGATTCCCCATAATTTAGAGTTCGCCTGTATGTTGGTTGAGACACAGTGGTGTTGTGCAATCATCGGCAAACACGCACGCGCGCGCTTTGGCCTGGCGTGCGTGTTTCGGTGCATTCATGAAGCAGTATTTGGCGACCGCGTCGCTATGCTTTAACACAGCTGTGTGTCACTAAATATGGTTTCATGAATGCCGCTTTTGTTAGTGACTGTGCAACGTTATAACACAGTGTATGGTCGTTCTCAAGGGTTTTAGCTATAACCTGACGCTTTTCCACCAAGCAAACAGTAGGCTGAAAATCTGATGATTGAAACTTGAAAATTGAAAGCAAAACAACAACCCTTGATGATTTCCTGAATTTTCAATGATGTTGCAGACGTTGATCGGAGTTTCGTATTCGCTGCTTGCATCGAGCCTCTGGCCAGCCGTGGCTTACGTGGTGCCACAACGGCTTACTGGTACGCAGACGAGACTTTCGACGAATATTGTGCAGTCCATCTGGAAAATATATGCAACATGACGTGATGACGAACCAATCAACGCTGAGAACTGCTCATGATTAACCAATCAGCGCTGAGAACTGCTCATGGTTAACCAATCAGCGCTGAGAACTGCTCATGATTAACCAATCAGCGCAGAGAACTGCTCATGATTAACCAATCAGCGCTGAGAACTGCTCATGATTAACCAATCAGCGCTGAGAACTCCTCATGATTAACCAATCAGCGCTGAGAACTGCTCATGATTAACCAATCAGCGCAGATAACTGCTCATGATTAACCAATCAACGCTGAGAACTGCTCATGATTAACCAATCAGCGCTGAGAACTGCTCATGATTAACCAATCAGCGCAGAGAACTGCTCATGATTAACCAATCAGCGCAGAGAACTGCTCATGATTAACCAATCAGCGCTGAGAACTGCTCATGATTAACCAATCAGCGCAGAGAACTGCTCATGATTAACCAATCAGCGCTGAGAACTGCTCATGATTAACCAATCAGCGCAGAGAACTGCTCATGATTAACCAATCAGCGCTGAGAATTGCTCATGACCAACCAATCAGCGCTGAGAATTGCTATGACAAACCAATCAGCGCTGAGAATTGCTCATGACCAACGAATCAGTGCTGAGAGCTGCTATGACCAACCAATCAGCTAGTTGCATATATTAGTGAGATAGACTGTAGTTGTTGACAGAATTTGACTGCAATTGTTGGTGGCTCGTTTCTGTGGAATCAAAATCGCACGGACAATTGGACAAAATGCTTTTTATTGTTGCGTATTTGCTTCACAGGCACCGCTTACGGGATCATGCAGGCGATTCAGAATCTCGGCATGGCCGTGTTCTTTTGGACCGCCGGCCTGTTACTGGACGCGCGTGGCTACTTCGCATTGGAGTTGTACTTTCTGATGTTCCTCAGTGGTTTGTTTTTTGCAGACACTTTCGGCAGTTTTTGCTGCTAAATTTGAAATGCCAACTATCTACTTTGGTTCGTTGGTCTTTCTATATTTTGGTCAGTTTTGACGTGTTTTGTTTTGTATTTTTCAGTGGCACTGACTGCTACCATTGTTTTGATACTCTATGATTGGTCGCAAGGTATGTTTTTGTGTTTGCTTGTATTTTGTTGATCAAGTCCAATTCCAAACTCGAGTTTGGCAGCCCATTTTTTTCAGATGGACCACTAACGAAATCGACACAGTCATTATCGCAATTGGAAAAGAAGTCGTCTTGATCTCATTAATGATCACTTGTACCGGTGAATTGGTCCATGTTTTTCTTATTTGTTAATTTTCTGTTCATTATTTATTCTTTTTGCTTTCTTTATTTTCTTTTCATTTTATTTATTTTGTTTGAAAATTAGTTATCTGTGATATAACTGCTTCTACTACAGGGAGTTTTTTTAATTGTGTCTTCGCATAAATCGTATCGATATACCGTTTCTTTCAAAAACTTGATTACTTTTGTGTTCTGTTATGTGTAAAAAACGAATCTGCATAAAATTACATGCAAAGTGGCTTGGCAACATTGTCTCTTCTAAATGTCGTTGTTTTTATCAACGCACTTTGCATCATATTTCTTTTGGCGGCGTGTTTCAGAGTTTTTCTGGTGGCTGTTCTGCAGAGTCACAATTTTTGGTGTTTTTTCGAGTGTTTTTTAAACTGGTGTTTTCAGCAAGGCCTTTCATTAAAGATTCTTTGAATTGAAGTTGAGGGAAAGTAATATTATCATTGTTTTGAACAATTATAAGTTTAGTAAAGTGAATAAATACATCTTTGGCGTGAAAGATTTGAATATTCCGGATAGTAATTTATTGCGAGTTATGAAGCTTGATGATTACAACGAAGCAACATGAAATAATGCAAAACGAGAATAGCGATGGCAAAAAGTACAAATCAAAGGTCAGTCAGTCTATTTTTGGAATGCACGTTTACTACTGCCAGTTGGCTTCATGGAACCAGTAAAATAATGGCGTTTGCTAATTTGCGAATGACTACTGATTGGTCTCTTGTCGTGTCCAAACCTTATTAGTCAAGCAGCGTTATTGTTCTTTCGAATAATTTGTAGCTCCCAGGAAATCAGAAACTTCAGTACTGACGGAAGGGGCGTTGAGGGCCATTCATGAATCAGTATTTAGTGACCGCATAGCTATGTTTTCACACAGCTGCGCGTCACTAAATACTGCTTCATGAATGCGCCTTAAGCTGATGTGCTCGGCTGTGTATTGCGCCAGTGTTCGTGCAACCTCTCATTTTGCCCGTTTCATTGTTGTGTAGGGCAAACCTTGCCCTTTTCCAGTGCCCACAGCATAGTGCTATAGTCATTGTTTGTTTCACTTATTTTTGAATAACTTAGTCACTATAGTTTTGTTACTCACCATGTGCTTTTTTGCTGGTGGTACTATTAAAAAAAAAAAAAAAAAAATACGTGTTGAACAAAACTTCAACTTCAACTTCTCCACGCTTAGGAGTTCGTGTGCGGCTGGCTGGCGGCATTCATCGAGACGTTCGTGACATTTCCGATGAACAAGTTGATCTTTCGTCAACAGTTGCACGGCATCGTCGCAGAGCACGCGCTGCGACAGTTGAGGACGGAGGGGCTGCAGTTCCTGTATCGCGGCTGTTTGCCGCCGCTGGTGCAGAAAACGTGCTGTCGTTCACTGATGTTCGGCATGTTCGAGCAGTACCAACGCATGTTGGGCGCCACGCCCGCCGGTCACTGCCGACAGCGCGCGGTCGCGGTCACGTTCGGACCGCGGCATTTCGCGGCCGCTTTTCTCGGTCCGTCTCCGTCCGCGCTGCTCTTTCTTGTTTCGTGCGTTTTGTGATGCGATCACTTTGTACAGGGTGGCGCTCAAGTAGTGTACGACCTTTTGGCAGTGCATATCTCGCCAATCAATGAACCGATTTGGATAACATTTTCAGGAGATATTTCTCGAAGAACAACTTAGAAGTGGGTAAACTTTCAGCACAATTCGACCAAAGGGGCTGTGTAGCAAGTCCGAAGCAAAAAAATCACACATCCTAGTATTGATTGGCCTGGCGGCCATACGTGCGACATCATGTTGCCTGCATCTTAGAGATGTGTTTGGTCGGTTTGTGCTGAAATTTTGCACATCTATTAGTTATTCTTTAAGGAACGTCCCCTGAAAATTATATCCAAATCTGTTCATTGGTTGGCGAGATTTGAGCTGTCAAAAGGTGGTACGTGCGTACGCGCCAGCCTGTATATCGTGAATGTTGAATGTCATCTGCACAGCACATTCGTATTTGGCAATATTTTATTGACCGCGTTCATGAAGCAGTTTTACACAGCTACGCGTCACTAAATACTGCTTCATGAAAGCCCATTTATTGTGTTTATCAATGATGACGAGCATTCGTGAGCGCACAGCCGGCGCCACGGAGGCGGTGATGTGCCCGCTGGAGCGCATGCAGACCGTCCTCCAGTCAGCCGCCTACCACGGCCGCTTCCGGCACACGGCGCAGCTGTTCGTGTCGCTGCGTGCGTTCGGCTTGCGCGAGTACTACCGCGGCGTGTCCGCGATCGTGCTACGCAACGGCGGCAGCAACATGTGCTTCTTCGCGTTGCGCGACCCCCTGCGACGCTCGTTCGCGCCCGACGACCGTCGGTGCAGCCGCGCACGTCGCTTCGCCGCCACGTTCCTCTCCGGCGCCGTACTGGGCGGCTGTCTCTCCACCGTGTTCTATCCGTTGAACGTGCTGAAGACACGCATGCAAACGACGATTGGGGGACGTCACGCCAGTCTGCGCAGTGTGTTCCGACTGATCTGGCGCGAACGCGATCGCAGCCTCGCGACCCTGTACAGGGGCGTCCACTTGAACTTTGCGCGTGCCGTACTGACGTGGGGCATCACGAATGTTGTGTATGAGCTGCTGATGCATCTCGCTGAGGGACGACTGCTGGGTGCGGAGGAGTTCTTGGATGAGATTGAGCACGCCGAGAATATTTGGACGCCCGAATGAGCATTTCGAATGGTTGTTCATTTCGATTGGATTAGTATCTTTCATTTTGGTCCCGCAACTCAATGCGCGCATAGACAGTTTCATGGATGACGCGGGAATTCAAAATTGATAAAGTGACCCGAGTCCCCCACATAGGGCCGAGTCACTTTGGCGACTTTGAATTGCCACATAAGGATTGAAACTAGTTTCCTTTCTACGTCTGCACACGCATTCAGTTGCAGAACTTATTTTGATTATAGTACTGCCGATTGATTATTGTTGATTGGAGTTCTTTATACTAATTGTTGTGTCCGCAGTTCGGGCATTGCGTGCTGACTGACTGGAATAGTGCAGAATGTTTTCTCAACTGATTTTTTTCAGCCAAATCGGACTGTTTCAGAGCTTTTTGTTTCGTGAACGCGTAGTTTACCGATCTTCCACTTCCGTAGAGCTTTTCCTGGCAACAGTTCAGTTTTTATGTTTGTTGAGTGCGCTGCTTTTACTTGCGGTTTGCTCAGTGTGATGTGGCGTGTTTTTATCGGTAGTCAGCATAATGAACTCATTAGAACTGTCTGAAAATCCGGTAGGGCATTAGTCTATCCCGTTCAACGTGTCACGTAAACACAAACTGGGTTCATGTGAGGATGTGTGTGTATTGTCATGGTCAATTTTCACTGCACACACACGCACAGAACGCGCGACTTCAAAGTGGCTGTCATGTTCCATGGAATAGACTTTATCTCCAATCCGTTTAGCTGTTTGTTTCATCTCTGGGAGAACTCTTGTTATTACGAATTCACATTTAGTTCTGACTGTTGTTTTTCTGTTCGCTGTACAACGTAACAATACCTGTGATCAAGTGTGAACATTGGACTCGTCTTGTGTGTCATTTATTTCTGTTTTCATGGTTTGCATTTCTATGTTTTTAGTCCGTTCAAAAATAGAACTGCATTGTTCAAAAGAATAAATAACAAACAAATCAACTCAAAAATCGCGTATGACGTCACAAAAGTTTGTTCAACTACAGAGAAACACGGAACAGCAAGTAAACTCTTGCTTGCATTCACTGCGGCGATGCAACAGGTCTCTGCGTTTTGTTGTTGACTTTAGCTCTCAAAATCCACAAGAGCGGCAGTGTTTTGGTCTGTCTCAAAACTGTCAACGTCATTGTTCACACCGGTTTTGCTATTTTTCAACAAAGCCTTGCGTGGGACGATTGACTTTTGTGTTGCAACAAGAGCACCTCCCGGATGTCAACATGTGCAATCGCTGGTACACAAGAGTTCTGTTTTTGTAGTGGATATCGTACTATAAAAAGAAAGCGAGTTTCACTGTTTATTTCACAGTCGCACTAACTTTTTTCAACAAAAAAAGCAAAGAAAAGTTTTACAAGATGGAATTTCCGTTGAACGTTCAAGTTGTGCTGGCTTCTCTTGCTGTGGTCGGTTTTTCCAAACTGACTTTGACTATGGGTTTGGTTGGATAAACCCTTGCCGTAATGTTGCTGAAAATGAATCTGTTTTCCGAATTTTTAGGCGTTCGTTTCCGGGCAAACGACTCAACAGGGCACCTGCCCCTGCAGCACGTTCCTGCCATGCAAGGCGGAGTACCAGCTGGCACAGCAGGCCTGCCTGTCATTGTTCGCCATTTTTGCTTTCACTTCAAATCGATTCGGTTTACTTCAACAATAAAAATGAAATAGTTTTCACTACAGAAAACCCATTTCCGTGCAGGTCGCAATGCACTGCCAGTTTGACGGACGTCGCCAACCCACAGGCGGTCGTACAGTGCTTTCAGACGAAAACACAACAGAAGGAGCAGTTCGCAAAGTGTGTCGAGACGCGACTCGGCGGACCGCGGTTGGAGCAAGGCGTTTTGTTCTTTTTTCTCTTCTAGTTTGATTTTGAGAAATATCGACAAAGATGTCATTTTTGATGAGCAATGAATCCAAATCGCACACAACACAGATGCACGAACACTGCTGCTCCCGTCCAATCAGCGTTCAACAACGTTCTGCAGTCCAACAACTGGGGCTTGGTACGCGGTTGTTGTTGAACATTGCAAACAAAAGTCTTAGTTCTTAATTCTTGATCTTAATTCACGTGATTCATTGCAGTACAACCCGCAATGGCGAAGAGGTCGTGGTCGTGGTGATGGTGGCTTTCTGTCATCTGCTAGTCCCACCTTACGCTCGTTCAAACAGTGCGTCCGAAACTGCATTCAGAACCCGCCATCGCTGTTACTCAATCCAGCCGCACAGAACACTAATACTGGTTAGTTCTCGATTGTTTTTTGTCAAAAAATCTGTAATAGATTGGCCTTGTAATGAAAAACCTGCGAAACTTCAGGTTTCAACAACTATAATCCGTTTGTGAGGAGTCGTGGCGGTAAAATGAAGTCCGACAAGTTTTGCGCGAGAAAGTTGAAGTTTGTTGGATTCGAAAATTGTTTATTAAAATGAATTTTTTTGTTATCACAAGCTCTCACAAATCTCTAATTTCGCAATTTTCAGCTGCCAACTCAATCGGCCGGATCGCACGTTGGTGCAACAGGCAAAGACGGACTGCGAGGCTCAGTTGCAGATCACTCGAGACCAACTGAAACTGCAGTTCTGCAGCTGCCTCCAAGCCGCCGGCGTCACGTACGATTTTTTTGATAATTATTTTACTTTTGTCGAACTTCTCCGTAATTGGCTGCATTTGAATCGAACAGATGCAGCCAACCAACCAATAATTCGTTTGAGAATTCACAATACTTGCGTTTTAGTGGTCTCACGTGCACGCAAACGCCAACGAACTTGGCAAACTCAAACTTTGGCAACCAAAATCCGAACGCCTACTATTGGGGACGACGATTTGCTGATGTTGATGATGATGATGACGACGATGACGATTCGTTTGACGGATAGATAATGTTGTGATCTCTTTTAATCGGCTTTCATGAAGCTTATTTAGTGACCGCAACACAGCTACGCGTCACTAAATACTGCTTCATGAATGTACCTTTAGCTTTAAAACTCTGTGAACAACTCACTGTCGCGAACTGCAGCTGGTAGTCTGCTGAAATTGTCAGTTTGCTTTTTTTAATTTTTTCTGTGATACAGTGTACCTTTCTTGTACATCGCTCGTACGTATAAACTATACGGATTGGAAAGACAAACGCTTTTTGTTCTGTTTTGTGTTGTAAATATCGGTTATCAGATTGTGTTTTTTTTGTTTTGCTTTTCAATTTGCGGAGCTATAGTTGATTTTTACGAATGGAATTCTGTAATTTTACGTGGTGGTGGTATAATACCACCACTTGTTTTCAAATTCTACCTACCGTTAAATCAATAATTCAAACGAATGTGCTGTAATTTGAGTTCATCACGTGTGATCACAATAGGCGTTCCGTAATTTGAACACCTTCAAAAGTGCTTTGTTGAAGTACAGTACAGTATAGTAAAAGTGACCACTGCAACGTGTGGGATGCGATGGCCATTGTTGCTGAAATGTAGTCTGGCTTTATTTGACCATTTCACAGAGTTGAACTCATGAAACATGCATGTTACATTTATTTCCACATTGCCTCGCTGTATGCGGTGGAAAGTCGCTAACAACAAGCAAGCCGAGTGAGTGGCCGCACTTTTTTAGACTCATTCTAGCTGAGGTCTGCTGAGTCTGATGCCGCAAGCTTCATCGTGAATGATCTGCTAAAATTTGTCCATTGGAATTCTCGGTTTTTTTTTAAATTTTAACAATTGCTGTATCATATACTTTCTTTCAGACATGCAGTGTAGTGGAATCTGCGCGTAGACTGGGTTGACTGTCCTAAAGTGACCTTCTACTTGCGGTATGTTTATTTGCAACTTTTGCAGTAAAACTAACATCATCACTAATGTGTTCGAAAAGCAAACTCTTCACGCTAATTATGCGCATTCATGAACAGCGCACACACTTTTGTTCGGTGTTGTCTGCCAAAAACGTCCACCTTTGATCATGTTTGTAATCATTGTGCTTATGGTCAGTTAATGGCAGTCTTATCTGTGTTTTGAATATTACATCACTATTCTTTTCATTTTTAACTTGTAGTTGGCGGCAGTTTGCAAGGTTGTAGTGCATTCATTCTCTTTCAGTTGTTGCAAGTTTGATACTGAAATTGCTGTTCAGGAATCAAGAAATTCTGCATGACTCCGTTCTGTACGACATCTAACGAATTTCAATCGCTTCACTCACACGCGCCATGTTCCGTGCTGAACGAAAAAATATTCACCATCGGTGCAAAATTACTAATTGTACCGGTTTGCAATTTTAGGTTGTTCCATAGCGGAAATTTGAGACCTTACGCAACCACGGAAGAATAGGTTTCTTTACTGACTGAAATTTCAAGTGCCTTCTGCTTCTGTGCCTGTTGGCCACCCACATCACAACGCAACGCAAAGCATTCGCAAGGCCTCTGTTTGCGAAAGTGGAACACAAACCGAACGACGGCATATCAATAAACAAACAATGCAGAATATGTTTTCAGCTTTTTGGGCTACCTGATAACAACGTCCTCACAGGCGGTGCCTTCTTTTGAAGGGTTGCGAGAAATTGTTCGCTGCCTTCGGCTTCTTACAGCTTTATCGCAAAATCATAAAGTAAACTTTGAAGGTGTTATGACGTCTCAATTACATTTTATTTCTCTAGTGCTTCTTTATGTTTTGTTTACAAGTTTTTGGTTATACTAAAAAAAGTGATATTTGTTAGATAGAGTCAACAACATTTGCACTTTCTTGAATGTTATTGGTCTGGTCGTAAAAATTTACGTCCAGCCTTTTTTGTGACTGTGGTTTTTTCTAATTTATGGTTGGTTTATGTGAGTTCATAATTTTGTGTCTTTGACGCGTTGGTTTGGTAGCATGGTTTGCGGTTGAAGATGCTGTTTACGTTGACCCTGTAATTTGTGATATTCAATGAGTTTTTCGCAATAACTTGAAAAAGCAAAAACGTTTTTTGTTCGTTTCAAAATTTTCAAGCAACCCAACTGGTTCGCGTAAAAAAGGAGTGCACTCATTCTTTGAATCGCTATTTCAGTTTCGATTAAAATCTAAAACAGTTTCGTAGTTGGCTTTCTGCAGTGAGTCTATTCAAATATAATCAGCAATTTTAAAGTTTCACGTTCATGATAGGTTTATGTTGGCAGGCTGTAGTTTACGTTGCGGTTCGGTTTCAAATTGCAAATTTCCCTCCAGCAATGTTTATGTGCTGCCCCGTTGTTGCGGTTCATTCGCTCCGGTGTACCGTGTCAATAATAAAAATAAAAATAAAAATAAAAACCGCATGCCATAAAGCGGAACCTACACGCTCAACATCGGCTTTGTGTCATATCCTATAAACGTACATTTCTGCTCTGGTTGTTACACTTGCATATTTGAATACTGTGAACGCAGCTAAAGTCAATTTCTGCGGTTCCTGCTTGCACGCGCGCTATATGGTCGACGATAAAACACGCAAGTGTTTGTGTGTCTTTCGGCTCGTGTACTATTCCGGCCCGCGAAATTCCGGCCCGTAGAATTCCGGCCCGCTCATTCCGGCCCGAAGAATTCCGGCCCGAAGAATTCCGGCCCGGAGAATTCCGGCCCGGAGAATTTTCGCCAGCAAGAACAATATTAAACCACACGAAGTGATTTTTGGTAAATAAATTCTTGTGATTTTTTATTTTTGTTTAGAACTTGCTTGCAGTGACTTGTTGTAGGTTCCTAATCCTAAGCCAAGCCTTTTTGATAAGGTAAAAGGGTCACAAATCCTGTTCATGATAAAAAATTTAAAAATTTAGTTGTAGTTTCTTTTTTCCAAAAGGTTTCATTTTCCAAAAAAGCAAACAGGACGAACATCATTGAAAATACACTGTAACATGTGAACATCGATATTTTTATTTTATTATTTCATTACCAAAATCACTTCGTGTGGTTTAATATTGTTCGTGCTGGCGAAAATTCTCCGGGCCGGAATTCTCCGGGCCGGAATTCTTCGGGCCGGAATTCTTCGGGCCGGAATGAGCGGGCCGGAATTCTTCAGGCCGGAATTAGCGGGCCGGAATTGTACCCCCCCGGTGTCTTTCTCTTTGTTCTAGGTGATTTCAAGGTTATTGAACGTTTCTTTCTCCGTCAAGTGTGCGCCGATTTATTTTCTCGGTTGACAAAAGTTTTTGTCCGTCCATTATCGTTCATGCAACAAGTTTGTTTATGGTCACCACAAGATTTTTGAAAGCAAGAAGACTCACACATGAAAACTGGGAAATATGGCCCAAAAGTAACATTTGTTAGATTCGGAATGTTCCAGTTATGTGCAAAACGTTAAAGATACAGCATCGCAAAGAGCTTTTCAGAACAGTAGAAACTTTTCTTTGCAACAGTTTTAGCTGCTATTTGTCTTTTTGTGCTACAATAACTGTAGTACTACTGGTATAAGCTTGTTTGTATGAACATAAATAGCCACCGAAAAAGCTGCTATGGCTATTTGTGGTACGACTACTTTGTTTCATTGCGAAACTTTGGCTCATATGTGATTGTAGTTTTCTTTATGTATTTGTCACAAATCACACAGAACAACGCACAATATAAGTAAAATAGGCCTAATAGATCTTTCTCCAGTTGCATGCGCATGTGCCGCGTTTCCAAATGTCCGTCATTCCCATGTGACTTTTTGCGTGAGAAACGAAAAAAAGTTCGAGTTTCAAATTTACAAAGAAATTTGAAGTTCTGAAACCATATTCGGTTGAATAGGTGCGTTGTGAAATTCAGAGTTTGGACTTCAGAGAGCGTCAATCCAGCTGTCAACGGAATCTTGTCTGCAGCTAAGCTAGTAGGAAAATAAACTTTTTCTTTTATCCGTGCTGTAAAACCGCAGCTGACACTATTGTTTTGCCACTTTATTATTGTTATTTCGCCATTCATTCAAAGAAAGGTGATATGCTAAAGAAAGTCAGAAAGTAGTGATGCGTAGTATATCTTGATAAGTGCAATGATGTTTGGACTTTTTGGAGCGTAATTTACACCCTCCAACAGTTTTATGCACACTTTCTCTGGTTGTAAAAGTACGAAAGCTCTGATTGAGATGTCATCCGGTGGGGGTAAACTGCAATTTGATAGCTGACCCCATTTGGTGTGCCAGACTTTATCCCTTCAATAACTGTTGTGGTTGTTGTACGAAAAAGCTTCCAGTCTTTTTACTTTTTTTCGTGACCAATACAGGGCGAAAAGCTTCAAAATCAAATATGTACACATAAAGAAAATTGAAGAACGGAAAAAAGTTTGTTGCGCACTTTCTGTGGTGTCAAACGAACAATCAAACGACAAAATTGCTCAAGAAATGTGTTTCTGATTTTGCTGTCTCGCTTTCGAAAATGCTGTTCAACCGAAAAATATGCAAAACGCATGTATGAAATTGTATTGTTGGTTGAAAAGCTGCGGGTGCATTGAAAAGAACGTTTGTCGTTGATTCTATCATTGGCCGTGGCAATTTTTTCTTACAATGTGTGTAGCAAAATTGTTGAAAAAAAGTTAAAATAACAAGACGGTAGTAGAGTATAACGAAAGTTTTTGGTTTCATTCAACGTTTTTTCGGGACCAGAAATAGTCCGTTCCACGGCTCATAAATTTCAACGGGCCCGGGCCCGGGCGGCAGCATTTTTTTTCGTTTTTCTGCGTGTCTTTCCGCTCCGCATAAGCGGTTTCAAACATAACACGATTTCTTGCAGTAAGTTTCATTTTAACTGTTTTAGTTTTTCAAGTTCATAAGCCCACACGGGGTTGTTTGTCTACTTTCAGATTATGCGGTGTCAGGCCCAGGCGAAAACAAAAGATGTAAAGGCTTAGAATGTGAGCTTGCGTTTCTCAAAATTCACATTAAATAGCTAACAGATGTGCGGTGTCCCGCGCGCGTTTGGTCACCATTCTGTTGTTGTTGTTGTTGTTTTTTCGTTGTTGTTTCGCCGTGTTTTTATGAGTGATTCCGGTTTGTTTTTCATAACACTCAAAATGTTGTTTCAGTTCATTTGTACAACGTTTTGCATTAAAAAACGCTTCAAAACCCAATCCTATCCTGTGTTTCTAGCGCTCTCGAGTGCTGCAAAAAATCAAGAATTTGATTGATTGATTGATTGATTGATTGATTGATTGATTGATGCCAGTGCCAATCCACGTGTCAAGTGTCCCATTGTTTTCCCCGTTGATATTCTAAGCAGTATCCGTTGTATCAAAAAACATTGGTGAATTATCAAACATTTTTTATCAAAGCCCAGTGATCATCACGCAAGCCTTGGAGCTATCGCCCACTTTTTCAAAAGAACTTTAACAGCCTTTATCTCTGTCCAGTTCTCAGGCGTTTTTTTTATGTTTCAAAGTAGGGTATAAGTAATTGTGTTTTTTATGTATTTTTTTAGTTTTTTAGCTGAAACTAAACACATGACTAAACCAGCTGTATGGTCTGACCGGCTTTCAAATGTTCCAATTTTTCGGCAACTATAAAATGGCCAGAAACACTGCTTTTTGAAATAAAGTGCATTCACGGCAACAAAATGTTTTTTATGAGAAATGCACTGTCTCAAGAATCTGCCTTCCGATTATTGAGTTATTTGTTTATTTGCTTTATCGTCTGCGATCGCATTTTTATAGTGTGGTTTCTATCTACATAATGGGACAATTGTATTTTACGATTTGTGTATCGTTTCTCTTTCGTTTACCAACTTCTTTTCATTTTGACGCGAGAAAACAGACAAAAATGCACTTGACCCCCCGACGGGCGCTCAGTGAAACTTTTTTTCACTGATAAGAATCATGAATTCTTACTTATCAAACGTGTTTATCAATGTCTGAATGTTCTTGAAGAAAGTTTTGCGCCGAACAAAAGCGTCTACCGAACGGGAAAAACAGGGCAAAACGTTGTTGCACTTTTTTATTTTGCTATTTTCTTCAGTGAACTTTCTTAGTAAAAGTTCGTCACTGGAAATAATCGAGCTCTCTCGTGTAGAGTAGAGAGACACATAAGCCGAAGTACAAACGTTTCGAATGCAGCCAACAAGCGTGGGCCGAGCAGGCCAGGTTAATCCGATGCACCAGGCGGAACAGAGCGTCTGAGCGTTGTTGGTTGAATACTTTTTCGAAAACAGGGCATTCTTGCATTCTGCGCTAAGCGGCAAACCTGCGGCTGGGAATTTTAATGAACTTTTTTAGTAAACAATAAAAACTTTGAAAATGTGTTTTTGTTTGGCGTGTCAAAGTGGCTTGTTTTTCACACCGGGATTAACGGGTAAGATGAAAAAAATGTTGATTTCAATTCTTTTTAACAGTATTTTCAACAATAGCTCTTCTGCGCTAAACCATAGCGGTTTATTGAATGATAAATAGTATTTATTTCAAGTGCTTTTGTTGTGCAATATCCGCCCCGAACTTTTGGCTGAAATTTTCAAGTCGTAAAATAAATATTTGAACGTTTTTATTCAAAATCTCTGTTGGAAATTTGGTTATATTCGTACATCTTTTTTGCTCGTTGTCTTACAGTCATAAGTCTGTGCAGTTGATGCACGATTTTGTAGAGCTTTATTGTAGTTGTTCAGTTTGATCATGATTGATTGACTGATTGATTGATTAAGAATGCACATCAGGTTCAACAATCAATATTTGCATTTTAAAATACACATTTTGCACTTCTCCCTGAACTTTCATTTACTTTTTGGATTGTTAAGCAAATTAATGTGACATCTCATTTCTGTCTACAAAGTTGAAGACACTACTTTGAAAGAAAAAACCGCGGTTGATTAGAATCAATTTCTTCTTTCATTCGAAAAAGTAAAATTGAAAATGTCCTGGGATCCACCAAATCCTGGCTGCAAAAACGCAATAATAAATAACCACAATAGGAAAAAATGCACATGATTGTGTATTTATCATGCTC
>JASANC010001126.1:0-45587 GCA_030248135.1 Theristus sp. LFF4_11 | reverse complement strand
CGAAAATTTTTTTGGGCCCACGGTACTGATCAGGGAGTCCGATAAGTTTTTTAACTCCACTACTACACTACAGTCTAGAGTAGTAGACTAGAGTGACTTTGATTGAATTGTGAATTTGTGCTTCTTTTGAATGCAGTAATGGATGTCAACAGCAGTGAGCAAAGAAATCCACGAAGACGTAAACAATCATTCGGGCTCTGTCGCCTCTGTCACTGTGAGACGATACACCACGCGGAAAAGCACGAACCGTCGCCAAAATGACGCTGGCCGCTCACTGGAAGACGGCAACAACAACGGCCTCAGTAGCCAAGAGCCACACGCGCACAGCTCCCAATCGACAACTCCATCGAGTGCGAGCAAGAGATTGCGAAGAACGAGTGTCAGCAAATGGA
Organism: Theristus sp. LFF4_11; assembly: GCA_030248135.1. NCBI lineage: Eukaryota > Metazoa > Nematoda > Chromadorea > Monhysterida > Xyalidae > Theristus > Theristus sp. LFF4_11. The sequence continues at coordinate 45,195 of JASANC010001126.1, read as the reverse complement.
GCGCGCCGACGACGAGAATTGATTTGTCTGTCGTCCGTAAGCACGAAAACAACCACGGACAATGATGAATGTCCACATTGCTTCTGTCTCAGTTGTATCCGCGAATGGACAAAGTTGAACCCGTCCTGTCCCGTCTGTCGTCATCCGTGCACCACGCTCATTTACACAAGCGAATCGACCAACAGGCAAATCAGGTAACCAGTGACGTGTGACGTGAGCAAATTAGTGCGCTCAGTTTTTGTTGATGTCGCTGGATTATCGTTTTTGTGGCTTACACAGGAAAGCGGTATCGCAAAAAGATTAAGCAATGCAGATTCAGTAACTTCACAACCAGAACAACTGTGGTCGTTTTTTATCAGGCAAGCGATTCCGCCACGGCCACCAGATAATGGGCGTAGCCAGCCTATGTCGTTTGAATGGGTGCAGCTTTTGCTCGAAATCCGAACACTGGAGCAGAGGCTCGAGAGATTGCATCAGTCGCGCGCGGAGCATCAGCAACAGCAAACGCCACTTGAGAACTGGATCCGCTCAAACGGCAGACTCGACTTTGTCATCGAAAGATGCAATCACGTTCTGCACAGGTTTGTTCAGCTCAGGTTGCAAAATTGGCAAAATACCGTTTTCTTCAAATCGTGGAAAAAACCCGTATTTTTACCGGTAAAAACGGTAATTTTTCAAAAAACGGTAAAAACGTATCTACGCGGTCACTAAATAATGCTTCGTGAATGCCGCTTAGTTTGCTGATTGATTGGTTTCATTGGTAGCAGTGGCGAATTGAATGCACGAGCAAGATGCAACGGGCACAGTTTGGTCAAATATCACGTGAGTTGCGCGACGCCATGCAGACTTGCGAATTCGCGGCGCGTTCATTAGATGCGTGACATTTCGCTGTTTGGTGTACGACCGCGGGCTGTACGCACGCCCATTGCGCGACGAGCAGACCGGCTGGCGTGTGCGCGACATCTCCGCTGCGTTCCTGTCGCATGCGCCCTCAGTGACTCACTTGTTCCGTCCTTGGATCATGCGCGACCTCGACGCTGCCTTGTTCCAAATGCCCGTAGAGTGCTTCGTTGACGTTGGTTGGCGCTAAACTTGAAGAATGCTCTACAGAACGCCTGAAGCGATCAAGCTGCTCACTAACTGCACGGTGTAGCATGTATGCAGTCAGCAAATTGGCCGCTTGTACGAGCTTGTTGCGACGGTGCACATGGCGCAATGCTTGGTCAGGCGTGTGCGCCACCTGGCCGCCACTGCTTCGTCACATCACTCGCCAGTGTCAGCGGAATTTGTTGTCTGCAGCAACGAAGCCAAGCGCACTGTTGCGGTTCATGCAGGATGAGTCGGCAGTGGATCGTCGTCGTAAGGTGCGCATGATTGCTCGCAAGTTGACGGAGTACATGACTCGGCACGACATGGTCAGCGTGCGCTTCAGACGACTCCTGCAGCACTTGCTGCCCAACATTGATGCTGAACATTTCCAGGTGCAGTTCAGTTGCTCTTTCACATTGTGCATGCGTTTTAGGCTTGTTGCTGTTGAACAATTTCAAAAACCACCACACCCACCCACCCCTTGTCAACGGACGGATGTAATTCGTGTGCTTATGTTTTTGTTTCATCTTGAACTAGTGAGCTTTGCTCGATCACCGTTCACGACAATCGAAGAGTATAAGGGAACACGTTGACTATCGTAGGCCAGGTACATCGCCGGAGCATTTGAATGAAGCTGTTGACGACGACGACGGGCTCCAGGTGGTCGCTGAGTCGTCAAACTTGCGTCGCATTCGCTCGGCACGGTCGGTGCTTGTGCTTCTGCAAAAAAGGTTGCCATTTTGCGTCTCTCAGCGTTCTAAATGTCTCCCTCGTGGCCTAAGTGGTAGCGCGCTAGACTATTGTCTGTGCGTTCGGATCGAGCCCCGCCGAGAATTTCTAGGCATTTAATGGCAAAAAAATCGATGGGCGCCTTCACTCGACGGCGTTCTGTACGCTCTTAGCTTGTCTGGCTGAAAACGTCACCTACAATCACCGTTCGTTCGTCTTTTTCATTTTCAACCACAAGCATTTAGATCCAGTTTCATAAGGAGCGTATTACATATTTTTAAAGGGAACATACTCCTTGGTGATTGATCGGCTCATTGTTTTGTAGGCAACAAATGCAACGAGCACGTGATGCGCTTCACGATCGTGGGACGTGACTTGCAACGTATCGGCCGTATGCTTCTGAACTGGTCCGCCAACGAGAGGCCCAGGAGGACACACCCGAGCTGGCGCAGGTGTATTGCTGTTGGTTGTTGGTATTCTTGGAACACTTTGGGTTGAGAAATTGGATTGGAACGCACTATTACTGTTCGTTTTCTTGCGTGACCTGACGTTTCACGCGCACGTTTTTTTTCCAGCCGTCGAATGTCGTGATCATATCTCCACCGTCTCATCAGCATCGTAACGTGAACTCAGCGTTCGCGCAAATCACGGCACTGATAGACAACCTGCGACAAGCGCACACACGAGCTGCAGATGCGTCAGAGGCGTCTGCGTCGACCGGCCAGCAACAGAGCGGTTGGATTCGCTCGGACACACGCAACGCTGAGGTGCAAGCGCTGCGAGCCAGGCAGACGCGCAGCAACAGGCAAGCTGTGCGCGTTTGCAAAACTCGGTGCACATTCTCACACACCGCACCAGTGCACATTCTACAAAGAACAAAATGCGCTGGTGGCGGCTGGCGGAGGCGCCAGGAAAATAGGCCAGTCCATACTGACGTACATCAAAGGAACGTCTCCATGGACGGTTAACACCGTTTGCACCTAAACAATGAAAAACGCAAACATGTTTTTTGTTTTGCCCATTTTCTGGACAAAAAATGCCCGGGACAAAAATCCAGCGACCCCAAAACGCCCCTGTGGAACCCTAAAATGAAAATCAAAAATTTGTGTGTATTAGCTAAAAATGATCTTTAAAAACAAGCTAATTTTGCAAAAAAAGTAGTGTTAACTAGTGTCGTACTCGCAGTGACTCATGGCTTTTTTTGCAAGGGCACGTTCATTGCTACAGGGTTGTAAATAAACCGCAAGCTCTTTCACGTGAATACCGTGTGAGGTTCTAGAAACTGTGTAACAACGAGATAGGTAGAGGTCTAAAAGGTACACATTGCGAAAATTTGCAAAAAATCGATGGTTTTTTTAACTTCCGCACCCTAAAATGGCCTTCGTAGGCGTGATCGGAGGGTACTCAGAGGGCAAACCTGAAGCGCCTTGATTAGTAGAATGTCCCTGCGCCATTACTTAAAAATTGTGTGCCGCAGACCCCCAAAAATTCTTGGTGCAAACGCTTTTAATGCAAAGTGGCGTGACATGTGACATACGTCTGTATGTGCGGTAGTACGCTAAAACCCGAAATGTGACGTGCCGTGGCGTGTGGGCATCCGTCAGTACGCAGCCTTGCAGACGTGCCCGTTCACCAGTGTCAACAGTGCCACCGGGCACAATTGACGGCGACACTCTGCCAGAAACACAACACGCACGCAGCCAGCTGTCGACATGGCAGCAGATGTTGCTTGCTGCGAATGAAACTGCTGCTGCAGCGAGTGGCAATGACACCGACAGCACGCAGCCAATGATGCACAACGAGAGAAGCGCACAACACCGGTAATGTGATGGATGGCGTGGGGTGGGGTTGATGTTGATAAATGGTCTCCGTGTCACATGCTGCTCATACGGTTTCACCAAGGTTGCCATCTTAAATTGCTGGATGGTTTTGTTTGCGTGCAGGCTGCTTGTGGAATCAATATCGTCCGACGATTCAGAAGACGCCATCAACGGACGCTATGTGCCTGTGCAGAGCGTGCACTATGATGAGGACGCTGATGTGCAATTGTACGTTGCGGGGGGAGCACATGTTGCACTTGAACTGTTGGCCAATCATTGCAAATTGCAGCCAATCAGTGCATTATTAAACGAAGGTAGTGTCGTTTGCAGTGGTTTCAGATTCAGTTTTGCAATTGTTTGTCATTCATTCATTCATTCATTTTATTTCGTAAGAATGCGGGATGCTCCGCTAAAACTGTTAAGACAGCATGAGATACGGAGACCCATAAAACAACGTAAAACATAAAAACACACAAAAAACAAATCAGTACGTCGCACACAAAAAAAGAAAAACGAAAAAGGAAAAATACACGGACACGAAAAAAGGCAAAGGGAAAAAGAAAGAAAAAATGTACGGATTTCAAAAAAAAAATGTCAGATACGATGATGACGACGACGACGGCTCGAGCTCCGACCGTGACCATGACACAAACGGGAATTCCGACGAATTTGCACCGAGTCAGAGGACACAAGCACACTCAGCCACAGCGACACCAATTCACCTGGTTGACGACAACGACGAAGTGAACATTGTGGCAACCACGCCCGTCGTTCAGGCAGTCTCAGAGAAAATGCAGCCACTCCAAAACCAGTTCGTTGTTGCTCATTTGTTTCTTCAATGTGCACGTTTCATTCAGCACTGCGTTTGCTCAGACTGCGCCGTCGTCGTGCGCGCCAGCCTGACTCACCGGATACGGGGCAGATGCGGCGAGTGCTGGTCGACTTCGTGTCTCCACTTTCGTCGTCGTCGCCGTCGAAGTACAAGCGAGTGCATTGCGCGCTCACCGCTCAGCCGCCACCATTTGCAGACGTTCACTCGCCGGCGTTCTTTGCGTCCAATCACGTGCTCCGAGATCCCATTGAAGTGTTCTCACTCGATGGACACCGAATATTGGACGAGCGTGCGTTCATGGCGGCTCGGCTTTAGTTGTGATTGACAACTTGTTGGAAAGTTCCACGACAAAGTCTAATCCCTGAGATACGAAAGGGTCCCTTAGGCAGTTTTAGCAGAAAACTAATTTCTTTTTCACTTGTGCAAACGCTTTGAGCGCAGCACCAAAAGAAAAGCCAATAATGGGACATGAGAAATGTAATGTGTTCGTTCCTTCAGCAACAACATCAGCCAGTGGTGCCTCCGGTGTAGCAGCTTCGAATCGCATCAGCTATCTGACATTGTCCGACTCTGAGTCAGACGACGAGGGCACCATTGAGATCGTCGCTGAAATGAAGCCGAAACGCATGCGTACGCCGGAGTTGGTGGATCTCGAAGAGGACGAGCACGCTGTTGAGACAGAGCAAGAGTGCAGCGATGTGTGGCACGGGCTGGCCGACTTGGCCAACAGCAATGAACTGCAACAGAGCACACCTGCTGCTGCTGACAGTCGCAACAATGCTCGCCAAATACTCCATTGCTCTGCGCAACACGACCCCGTGAATGAGTCTGTGATGGAAGCTGCTGTAGAACTGGCTCTTGACGACGACAACCATGGTGCACTGCAGCAGAACACGCAACGCAACAGAATGTTCGAAACAGAACAGAACACTCAAGACGTCAGAATGTTCGAAACAGAACAAGTCTCGGACGAGTGTCTGGCTGGTGTGTCTGCTCAACCAAGCCCCCAAATAGACTCGCCGTTCGAGCACAACGCTGCGCGCACACTAAGCCCCGCTCACTTGATCATGCCTTGTCCGCCCGAGCTCGATCAACAGACACCGGTTCGTCCGTTAAAAAGACCTTATTTCTGCTGCGTTCATTGATTGATGGAAGAAGAAATAAACGTAAAGTTTTATCAACTGCGCAACGGACTGTAGGTGCACGATGCAGTGAGCGCCTTAACAAGCGTGCACTGTCGCAGTGGCGTTGTCGCTGAGGCCCGTGATCTGCAAGAGACGGCACAATCGCCAGTGGATGAACGCAGTGGCAGCAAGCGAACGCACAGACACAGACACGGCCACCACCGACACCGGAGGCATGCTCACTCTCATGGGCACACTCGAAGTGGCAGCGAGACGGGGACTGCGAGGCCCCACGCACACACGGAACACCGGTTGGCTGCACTGTGCTCAACTGCGATTACTTGTTATGGCGATGGGCAATCCGCTGATTGGGCTCACTGACCGATCTGTACAACAGGCTTGATAATGTAGCATGGCTCATTCAAATCCCAAACGACACAACTTGCATGTTCTATAGTTTGTATCTCATTTGAAAGCATCTTTTGGTGTTGTGATTGCTGTTGACTGGGCTGTGCTTCAATGATGTGTTGCAGCGAATCAACGTCAGCACCACCAGAATGCAGTGCGCTTGCACACACCACCAGCGTGCCCCTGCGATCCTTTGCTTCGCCACCTTCAATTCGTTCGATTGTCGTCGTACCGCGCCAACCGTCAAGACACTAGCTATGAGGAACAGTAGAACAATTAGCTTATCATTATCTGTGGTTTATTGGAACTGTTTCGGTTTTTCGGGTGTGTCTTTTTTGTTTCAAATAGTTATTGTCCACTCGCGAAAGATGCTTGTTTGTTGGAATGCAATTTGTCTCCGTGGATTTTTTTAAAAAATTTCAGGTTCATCAACTTTGCAAATGGTATATTTTATGTTCATGCAGATAGTTGTTGTTGAAGTGATATTTTACCTATTTTGTTTTTTGGGCTTGCTTGAGCTGACTGAAAAACTGAATTTGAGGGAAATTTGGGACAATGGTATTTTTATACGCGGGCAGTACCGTTTAAAAGCGAGTGTCATTATATTTTTGTCACTGTCAAAAATAACGATAGTGTTCCTCACTAGTGGCAGTTTCAGGCTGTTTTGTTCAAAATATGCGTATTTTCCTTATTTTTTGTTGCTATTTTTAAAACAGTCAATTTCAGCCTTTAAAATGTTTGCGGTTGTGCAATCATTCGGAAATATTTGAATACGAATTTCATTCTGTGTCCTGCAGTTCCAGTTTCTCTGTGTCCTTGTATGTTGGTAGCCGTGGTTCTTTCACTCTTAAACCTTTGAAGAATATTATTCTCGCCCATTTTTGTTTGTTCGTTGCTCACTGTTTAGAATGACCGGGACTGCATTTTGGGTTTATGGAACCGTCATTGATAAAAGGAATATTCGAAGTTGCAGTTTGTTGTCGATGGCTGGAGGGCTGTAAGCGTGTTTTCGCGCTGGCCTATTGATTTGACCAGTAAATTTCATTGAATTCATCCAAGCCAATTCAGCGACTTGACGCCACGACAAAATCGCCAGTGGCTTTTAAAAATGAAATGTTTGCATTGACCACAAGTTGAGAAATGAATGCAAGCAACGTGCATTCACTCTGCAGCTACCTGCGATGATGTTGCGGCGACAGATCGCTGAGCATGTGAATGGGCTTGTGAGTGTCTGTGGCTGACAATGCAACTTTGACCAAAAAACGTAAAAATAGTATTTATCTCGATTTTCAGCAGTGTCGAATGTAACAGGTGGGTGCAAGACTGACGTCACTCTACCGTATGCCCGTGTGTAACCTATAACAAGGGCTTACGTACCCCTCCTATGCAGATGCATACTTCAGCACATGTGTTTCTGGTTGTGCAAACCGGCCTGCTCAGCGCGTGACTGTGCTGTTTTCAGGCTGTTCAATACAGCTTTTTTGGCGGGTTGGGGCTTTTTTACTATTTCGCAATCGCTGTGGACTGAACTGAAAAGTTTTGTTTTTGTATACAATACTTTTTAAAAGTGTTTTTTTTTGATCAGGGGGCTTGCTTGCAATGAGTCGTAGGTTCCTGAACCTGATCCAAGCCTTTTTGTTGAAGTGAAAATGATCCACGTTTTTGCATTTTTTCTTTTCTGTGTTATATGGGGCAGGGCGCCGCTCGCCACTGCAAATGCACATCTTTTAATAATGATGCATCACGCTGACGCCCCCGATGATAACTCCACAAGTTTTTTCAATGTGATGCATTTCATCATCATCGTTCGTGCCCATAAATATCCACAGTTTTCCAAATGATTCCATGCCTGTTGTCCTTTTGATCAACGGTTGTTTCTTCCTCGTGAAGCACTGAACCATAACTTATTTTTTGTTGTGTCATCACAGGATGATCATAAAATCACTCATTTTTTCAGAATAGTGGTTTTCTATCGCAGTCGCAGATTGAATTCAATTTCTGTTTTTGCGAACGATTCAACAACAATAATCTGGTTCAGGTTGAAATTGAAGGCCAATTTCATTGGAATTCAACCTCAAATCTAATTATTAGTTGAAGCCGTTTTTTAGTATCCAGTTGACATTGTGTTGTAAATCTGAATACACCATGAAGTGGGTGTACAAAGAAGAAAATCCGTTTGAGAAGCGTCGCGCTGAAGGCGAAAAGATCCGCAAGAAGTATCCCGATCGAATTCCGGTTTGTTCACGACGCTAATTTATCTGCACTTAATTTTTTGTTTGTTTTTAACAAAGTAGTTTGTTTAAAACCTGTCAGCTTCTTTTGCAGGTTGCAGAGCACGCGAAATTTTGAATTGCAGGAAGAAGAACCAATGTACCGAGTTTTTTTTAAATCATGCGGCCCATTTGTGGTTTACTGAGATTTATTTGTTCCATCCATCCATTTTATTTCGCGAAAAGCAGAAAACTCCGATACAGCATGAAATTCGGAGACCCAAGACAAACAATTTGTTGTTGCTCCGATACCGTTCTTATTTCGCGGACTAAAAATCTCGCTGTTTGTCCACCCAAAATAAACGCACAATATCCGTTAGATTTTTTTTGAACAGGATGTTCAGGCAACCAGTCGGCTAATACTACAAATTACCCAGGACGACTATATTCTCAATGGTGCAGGTCATCGTTGAGAAAGCGCCTAAATCTCGTCTGCGCGATCTCGACAAGAAGAAGTACCTGGTGCCAGCTGATTTGACCGTGGGCCAGTTCTATTTCTTGATCCGCAAACGAATCCACCTGCGCCCTGAGGATGCATTGTTCTTCTTTGTCAACAACGTCATTCCACAGACCATGACCACCATGGGCCAACTGTACCAGGTCGATTTGATTGCATGAAGTCGCCAAACAATCTCTTCTGCAGTCGAACTCTAAATTATACGGAATCAGCTGATTGGTTGGTAGTCACGTCAGGCATTCTCTCTCTGCAGGCGTACTCCGTGCCCACAGCAACGCGCCTGCACAGAAAGCATGCATCACGAGGTCACCAACCAATCAGCGGATTCCCTATAATTTAGAGTTCGACTGTACACATTTTGATGTCGATTGAGGTTTTTTTTGATGCACTGATTGCTTCAACTTCAACTTTTATTAGTTATCCGAATTTTTCACTCAGCACTCAGCGCATACACAAGCACACGAAAAACAAGAAAACAAAATACTGCTTTTCTGTGTTGCCCGCAGGTTCTTGTTTTCGTCGGGTCGGGGTCGGGCACACTTGATGTTGGTACCATTAAGTGCAAAACTATGACCAAAACAAAGGAAACACAATGAAAAAATTTCACGTCAAAAATTGAAAAAAAACGGGGAAAAAACGAAAAAAACGGGAAAAATACCTGGTTGTTTTCCCGTTTTTTTCAGGACCCCATTTTTAGCCTCCGTAAAAAACGCGTAATAAAACTCGTTTTTTACCGGTAAAACTGGTATTTTTACCTTTTCAAACCTAATCACGTCACGTTGAAGAGCAGACATTGGTGAATCAGTTTGCGTGAACAAAAAAAACGGAACGGTAGTGTTTCATGGTGCTCAATGGTTCAGCACCACTGGACTATTAAGTTTTCATACTGGACACAACTTGCGCCTTTAACGCGTTCTGTGTGTTGTGCTTCAGGATCACCACGAGGAGGATCTGTTCCTGTACATTGCCTACTCAGACGAGAGTGTCTACGGCACGGCGGCAGTGTGATCGATGCGAACGCAGCTCAACACTCCACAAACGTGCCCCATGCCCATCGAACGAACACTAAAATCAACTGTACTTACCACACCACTCTACATCTGTACATAAAAACCCTGTAATTGTTATTGTTTGCAGTCATTTCGTGCGGTTTCTTTAACGGAGTCATCTGTTCTAATTCCCAACTTATGTCCCCGTGGAGTATGGACTATGGAGGCGTTTCTATTTCAACGGTAACTCGAAATGTGATTGTGAAAAGCTTTCAGCGTAATTATGTTTCGGTGTTTTATTGTTTCATATCAAAACCACAGTCATTATAAAAAACAGAAACTTCGAAATAAAAAAGTAATATGCGCGTTTCGTTTGTGTGTGAAAAATGAGTGGGAATCGAGGCTGTGGCATGTGAACTCGTGCGCAATTTTAGTCTGTTTTCATAAGTCGCTAGCTTATTGTGCCGATGACGAGACCCCCAGACAGACATTTCAAATCTCCGATCTTGTTTGTATGCCACTGCCATTAGCCATGGTTAAGTCATAGCATACGTGTGTACTTGGTTGAACGTTGCTTAGTCAACCGATTTTATTGCTTTTTCTGATTCCGCTCTTTGATGTTTCTAGTTTAGAACTGTTTGGTGGCTTTCGAGTCAGCTTGTTATCCTGTAAACCTTTTTGGAAATCTTGCAAATATGCGCCTACTGCAGCAGTTGAACTCTAGTTTGAATTTGGAATCTTGGAAAGCATGTTTCAATTAACGAAAGGTGCGTGTTTGTAATTTATACTGGTTGGCCAATTTTCCGCATTTCTATTGATTCAGTAAGATTTCATGAACAATGCTAATAGCAACAGTGTGTAACGTTGAAAGTTGGTTGCTGACTCATTCGTGTCACGTTTGTTGTGAGTTTTTGTTTCTAGCCCTGAAATTATTGTAATCTATATCCATCCAGTCCAGTAAGTTCTGAAAGTCTTGTCGATTTTTCGTAGTTGTTTACTACTGGGTCATCTTTATTGATCGTTGGTGAGTTTAGTTTCCTGTTACTGGTAAAAAGATCTGTATTGGAAAACGTGTAATGTGAATAAAAAACAGATAACTTGAAGAATTCGTAATTGGTGATCAAAAGTAAAATAAACAGTCACTTCGTGCTGAACGTGGCGTTCGTTTGATAAAAACACTCCTGAATGAAATAAAAACGAAATGACACGTAAAGCGATTTCAATTTTTGATACGATTTTCAATTTCAATTTTCACAGTGAGTAGTGACCATACCAGAAATGAAATGTTCTCAGCGAATGTGTATAAATTTGCAAAAATTACTCGCAAAAATGAAATAGGCGGCGGTACACGCGTCTGATTGAAAGGAATCAGACAAAAACGGTCCGTGTAACAAAGGCGTGTTGAACACAATCAACGGAAGATGTGGCAATGATGCATGTTGAACAACACACAAGGTCATTATTTTTATGCCAGCATTTCAACACAAAAAACGCACAACTCATCATCATTTGAGAAGTGCCGCCTGGCCTGTCTGCAGCGTTTTCAGTTGCATTCGCCCATGGGAGTCACCCGCAACGTTTGTCCTAAATATCTTGGCTGCACTAAATGAAAACCGCGAATTATTTGTGTCGAACGATAATGCCAATTTAATGCAATTATTCACCACGATCTCAAAGCATCCATCAATATAAACAGCAAAATCTTAGTGGCGCTTCAGTTTTTGCTTTGTGGGCTGCGGACTGACACCGCGAGGGCTGGACACTGTTTTTGCGGTTTCGCCCGGTAAGCGAAGACCGCAGCGACCCCGGGCTCGTCAGTTCGCCAAGTCGCCAGACCGCACAATCTCAAAAATGCACGTGCGCCGAGGGGTGGTAATGGCAGCACGAAACATCAGCCAGTGGCGCTTGTTTTTGAAAGGAATTGCTTTTTGAAAGTAAAGTCTTTGGAGTGATCCAACTGCAGATCACAGGTGAATGAAATAGTTGAGTTCTTTAAGAACACATTGATTACAAATTCTCGAAAAAAAAATATTAATCTTTGAAGCAGTGCGATTTTGTTTGAAAAATGCGCATAATGATCTCTTTAAACAATGACTTCTTACACATCTTATAAAAATCAGTTTAGTTGGACGTGCACGCTGATGATGACCGTTGAATGGTCCCAGGAGGCTTCGCGTGGCGGGCACGCCTCCAACACGAAAGAATCCAGGCGCTGTCCGCGCGATTAAAGACAACAATGACAGGCTGCATGTATGTTTATTTACGACCACTGAGAGCGCACGTCGTTTTATGTAATCGGGGGCACAAGAACAATGCTGAGTGTACCGTTACATTCGGGGCGGAGCCACGGTCGATTTCGATGGATTTCGGCAGACGACTTTCATCCTTAAAAATACCTCGAAATTTCTCCTGTGTTCACACGCAAAAGCAAAATGTGTGCGGTGTCCAAATGACCTTGAACAATGCAATGTCTCTCTTTGCAGTCGCTTTATGCCCGTTATGGCGCTGGTCACCGTTGCGCCATATCCTTGTTTATTGTCGTCCCTGATTTTGCGGTAAATCAGCGATCTTACAAAGACGATCATTTCAGGATTGAGAATTTTTTGATGTGCAGCAGTCGCGTGTATCACAGCAGTTAGAATTCAGCGGAAAATATCTTCTCAGCATAATTCAGCATTTCAATAAGCAAGTTTTCTATGTTCCAAGAAACTCACCATCTTGATATCGCGGATTAGTAACAATCATCGACAATGCAAAACAGCCCGTCAACGCCTGTGCACGTGTACACGCCACTGCCAAGCAGCTCTGTCGCCATTCTGCTGCCAGTTGGCAATGTAAACGCGAATTATTTCACGCCAACGTTTGCGACGGACAACAACAACAACAACAACAACAGCAACAACAACAACAACAACAACAACAACAACAACAACAACAACAACAACAACAACAACAACAACAACAACAACAACAACAACAATGCCGATAACAACAGTAACGATTTGCTGGTGTTGCACAGTGATGAGCGCACTCAACTGGGGTCCTTCAGAGAGTCTGAGAGATCAACACAGATCAATCTGACGTTTGCTCCGCAGAAGAACCGAAACAAATGCAACAACAGCGAGAAACGTCGCAACACTTCGTCAACGGCTGACAGCGACTACAGCAGTGACACGGCAAGGTTGGCGACTGCTGGTTGGCGTAAAAAACCTTCGCTTCATCTTTTAGTAAATCGATGGTCGATATTTGAGTGATAACTTCGAAATGCATTGATTATTTGTTAGCTGGTTCAGATTGTTAGATTTGTGAATTGTTGGCCACGTTTTATGAGCTGTTTTAATTCAGTCTTTTCAGCACTCCAACGTTGCACTGTCGGCAGCAACGCAAAGTTCGACGCGGTGTAAGTGTGCATTTTGTTTGTGTTCAAAAAGTCAACGTTTGAATAAGTTAAAAAAAAACCTGAGCAATGTTTGTCATTCCCTCAGTTTCTCCCGACTACTGCATTTTTAAAAAAAGTGAAAGGTTGCACGGAACACGCGATCAAATCAAAGAAGACCTTCACAGCTGAGAAACTGAGAAATCACTAGAAGTGTATATTGCCATGTCACACACAGATTTTGTTTCACTATCACATACCGTTCGTTTTGAATACATTTAAAAAAACATTTTCACACACTAGTGTTGCATCATTTCTCAAGATCGTTGTTCCACTCACACGATCAGTAATAGAGGTATGTTCAAGCAAGGTTAAAAACCGCGGTCAATTTGGAAACGGCACGTGAGACAGGGATGAGCTTTCCACATTTGCCTGTTCAAAAGCTGTCATTGGGGGACAAAAAACGAACCAACGAACTATTAATTTTTGTTTTTGTTTTAGCGAGTGGAAAAGAAACGCCGCGACCGCATCAACAGTTGCCTGGCTGAGCTGCGTCGCTTGGTGCCGTGCGCGTTCGACAAACACGCATCGCAGAAGTTGGAGAAGGCCGAGATACTGCAAATGAGCGTGCACTACTTGAGACGTCTGCAGACTGACGACCGTAGGAATTGCAAATTTGTATTGCTTTTTTGACTGACAGTAAACAATCAAAGTACATTGTATTTGGATTTATTCAAACGTGTCCGGACTAAAATAACGTCATTTGCTTCAAAAAAACGCCCGTTTGTCAAAGTACAGGCACTAAAATGTCAGTTTGGTGTGACTGGTTCAACATTCACCATTTGTTTACGGGAAGAAATCGGCTAAACAGAAAATCTGGTTTGCAGTGAACGGCAAGCGGATGTTTGGCGGCACATGACGTCATTTCAGTGGGACACGTTTGAAAAAATAGGTCATACATGTACGTAAACTTTACTTCTAGATACGATAGAAATAGCTACACTTGTAACTAATAACTTGCCCCCTGGTTCTTGACATGCTCTTCAGTTCACCCAGACGCACGGTTGCCCTGTATTTTCAGTGAGTGCAACAGCAGCAGCCTCGCACCACGAGTGTCACTCGATGGGTTTCCGTGCGTGCGCCAGCGAAGTGGCCCGCTTGATGGGCGACCTTGAAATGTCGGAGAACGCACGCCAACGGCTTGCCGCTCATCTGCAGTGCTACAGTTCGCAGCAGCATGCTCTCTGGTTGCAACAGCAACAGAGACAACGTGCACAGGAGCACACACACGAATGGCCAGGTGGCCTCGGGCACTCAACATCATTGCTCACCCAGTCAACGCCGCTGCAAAACGACACCACCGACCAACAGGCAGCCAACAGTGAACAGCAAGCGTCATCGATTTTGCCGCCGACCACCGATTGTTGTGCGACTGCACGCAGCAGCAGTGACAGCCATGACAGCAACAGCAATTTCCTTTCGGTCATCCGTGGGCCGACGGTCAGCCTGAGCGCACGTGAGCCCAGCAGCAGTGGTGCCGCGAACGGACATCGTTTGGCGCCATTGGTGAATCGCATGCATGCGATCATTGAAACTGCGCAACAGCAGCAGCACCTCGGCAGCAACTGCACATTTTAGTTTTCTATGACATCCCACAAATTTATGTGTTGCTCAGTTTTGTGCATGTTGCTTTGCTTGTTTGAATTGGAATTTTCAGTTTAATTTTCCGCAATATGATAAAAGAATACCAGTTTGGTTCGATAAACAAAAATGTGAAAATCAGCAGAAAAACGGTCATTTCGAACATTTGAACTACCAGGTAATGTTGTTCCGAGACAGGATTTTGTCGAGACAAGACGAGACACGAGACAACGTTTTTCACACTTTGTCGAGATGAGAGGAGATTCGAGACACGATACGCCGAGACGAGACTCGAGACGTTTACATTAAGTGTAGATGGCGCTCTCTTTCCTTGTTGAAATTGAGCAAAACATGGCTTCTTTGGCCTTAGTATCAAATCAAGTTGTTTGAAACTAAGCAAAATGTGCCTTTTGGCTTGTTATTATCAATTGAACCTAAATAAAGTCATTTTGGCACACATGCAGTTCCAAGATAGCACAGCAAATCGACGCGACGCCACTGCACCACACCGGTTGGCATGTGCCGATGTGCCACAAAGTTTCGAAGTTGCAAAGTTACAAAGTTACAAAGTTTCTAAGTTACGAAGCCGAAACTTTGTAACGTTGTCACTTCGAAACTTTGTAATTTTGTAACTTTGAAACTTTGTAACTTTGTGACTTCGAAACTTCGAAACTTTGAAACTTTGAAACTTCGAACTTTGTCTTCACACGCCACGAAAACAACATCTGCACAAAATGTAAAAGTCTCGAGTCTCGTCTCGTCTCGACAAAGTCGTGTCTCGGAACAACACTAATTTGAACATTTTCAATTTCAAATTGCCGCTTGTACCTGCACACATAATATAAACGAACACGTTCACATAACCACATCTGCCTACATCACAGACGCAAAGGCAACAAGGTTTTTTTGCATTGTCATTCCATTCCATTCGGTTCGGTATTTACTTCGGTTGCATCTGCATGTGGAGCAAAAAAGTGAAAACACGTTAACTCACTCCATAAAAAACAAAGAAAGGTTTTGCCTTGGTTTTGCGGTGCGGTGCACCATCATCATGTTTCAATTTGTTTCCAAAAACAAATTTTGCATTTGCCATTGCCAATTTGCCATTTGTATCCAACGGTGTCTTTTGATTGATTTTAATTCAAGAAATTAAGTGAAAATTGGAGATCATCTATCTCCCAATCCAAGTCAGGACAGGATTGACTCGGGGTTTTCAAATTCATCATTGATTTCAGCATTTTCACATTGAAACCAACAACGGTCAACGTCAACACTTGCTTTAATTTTAATTGCGTTCAATTCAATCAACATTTTTTACAAGCGAACTTCTTTCAAATCCAATATATCGCATAGCCAGTCGCCGCGCCATCGGAGAACGCTGCTGAAAACACCTGAAATCTTGGACGATGGCGTTGGTTTTGAGTTTTGATTCGTCGCCAATTTATTGCTTGCATTAGCCATCCTATCCGATGTACAAGTGCAAATGCGTTTGATTTTCAGCAAAAATCTCGAAGAGGCGGCCAAACTTAAAAAGGAAGAAGATGTGGCAACGGCCATTCTGAGGCAAAAGGCACGACCGAATCGGCTGATGGTGGATTCGTCGAACAGCGATGACAACAGCGTCGTCTACTTTGCACAGGTTGCACTCAGTCTCACTCAGCTCAGTTTACCACTGCATTATTTATTCATTCTTTGATTCTTGGGGACTGACTGATTACACGAATGTGTCTTGTGTCTTTTTAGGCTAAAATGGATGAATTGGGCTTGTTTCGCGGCGACACAGTACTTCTGAAAGGGAAACGACGCAAGGAAACGGTCAGTGAACGTGTACGTAGCAAATGTAGCGGTGATTTTGCGTCAGGGAGCAGACAGCCACGAACACGATGCCGTGAATGTCACAAGCTCTGTGTTCACAGGTGTGCGTGGCACTCGCCGATGACACGTGCCAGAACGAGAAAATCAGAATGAACCGATGCGTCAGAAACAATCTGCGGCTCCATCTTGGCGACATCGTCAGGTGTGTGACAGCCGTTTGTGCTTGATCAGAACAACGGAGAGAATAAGAAGGCGATTCTTCGTGAGTCACTGCCAGAAGATCGCTGATGCCACTCTCCAAAAACGTAAAGTCATGGTGAGAACAGCCGTCAACACTGTGAGAACTGTTCGTCTGACGACTACATCTTGACGCACAATTTTGAAAATGACGCCATGAATGAGCATTCGCTGAGTTTCAAGCGCGTTTGCACATTTCCAGCGTCACGGCGGCGCACGACGTGCCGTACGGCAGCCGCATTCACATTCTGCCGTACGCTGACACGATCGAGGGACTCACCGGGTTGGTTCGCGTTGCTGTTTCAGCATCAGTGGCGTTTTTCTGAGAATTTGATCGGCAATCGCATCGCAGCGTCTCGTCTTGCTTGTGTTTTCAGCAACGTCTTTGAAGTGTTCATCAAGCCGTACTTTGTCGAGGCCTACAGGCCCGTGCGCAAGGGCGACTCGTTTACTGTGTCAAAAGCAATGCGCACTGTGGAATTCAAGGTTGCTGTCGGTTTTCATTGTTGTTTAAATGAGCTCTCCTCACAAAGCAGTGTTCGCTCACCGAATCAGTTTTATCGTTTGCATGCAGGTGATCGAAACAGACCCATCTCCAGTGTGCATCGTTAGCCCGGACACAGTGATTCATTTCGAAGGTGAACCAGTGCAACGCGATGTGAGTCAATAGACGTCCGCATTTCGCATGGCTAGCCAAACTTTTCATTGTTAAACATTTCTCGAACTTCAGGAAGAAGAGGACAACATCAATGACGTTGGCTACGATGACATTGGAGGTGTGCGCAAGCAGTTGGCGCAGATCAAGGAAATGGTTGAGTTGCCCCTGAGACACCCGCAGTTGTTCAAGGCGATCGGCATCAAGGTGTGTTCTTGATTTGGTGGCGTCATTTCGGGAGGCGCAGTGTTTGCAGTGCGAACGTTCGCGTGCAACTGTTGCAGCCACCGCGCGGCATCCTGCTCTTCGGCCCCCCAGGCTGCGGCAAAACGCTCATTGCACGTGCGGTCGCCAACGAGACCGGAGCGTTCTTCTTCTTGTTGAACGGTCTGTGAACAATGTTGAGCAACCAGTCTTTTCGGGGGAATTGTTGAGGTTGCAAATGAATGTCCGTTCTATTGTTTGACAGGCCCCGAGATCATGTCGAAACTGGCCGGTGAATCCGAGTCTAACCTGCGCAAGGCGTTCGAGGAGTGCGAGAAGAACGCGCCCGCCATTTTGTTCATTGATGAAATCGATGCGATTGCACCGAAACGGGAGAAGGTCTGTGCGTCTTGTTGGTCGTTCGCTTGGGTGGGGCTGTTTCGATTGGAACCAGTGAGTGATGAACGAATGGTTATCCCTGTCCGAATGAAAACAAAAAGGTGTGGACAGCAAATAGCTAATCTGACACTGATATATATGATCGTATCCGTGCCTGGGCTACCAAGGTGCGCAGCCGCCGAGTTGCACACTGCTTTGAAAGAAAACTATTGTGCAGCGCACCCTGCACACAGCTGTGAATGTTGTGCACACTGCACAGTCCGCAGAATGCTGTGTAGCCCGCAAACCTTAGCCGCCGATTTCCGAGCACATTCGGTACCGAACCGCACAGCCTCGCACGGGCATGCGTGAGTAGGGTTAGGGGAAAAAAAAATCCGGATTTTTTTTTTTAAATTAAAAAAAAAATTTTTTTTTTTAAAAAATTTTTTTTTACAAGTTAGGTTCGTTCGAAGCGTCTCGTCGAGCTGAGTTCATCTAGACTATTTTCAGAACGATCCGGGAAACTATAAGAGCGAAAATCGTGTTTTATTGAAATTATGTCCATTTCATAGAGGGAAAGTTGCATTTTCAACAGTAAAACAGGGCAATTTTTCACGTGTACTTGAATATTGAACCGTTCTTAGTGGTTCCTCTTTAGAAAATTACCAAAATTTGACTGTGTTCAAAAATTCCTGTTTGCTGTAGCTAAGTCGGCAACCCCTGTCGACCCGGTCGCCCCCCCCCCAAGACACTTACTTTCAGGTTCAACCAGCTATGCTATCTGCCACATGGCGAGAGCCCACTCTTCAAATCATCGTATCGAAAACACGTACCATGATTTCGCGATCACGTTGCGGGCAACTGACAGACGCAAGTTTAACACGTTAGTTTAGCTCAGCACGCAAGTTTTAACATGTGGCCATGTTATCGGGTATCTGAAAAACGGTCGTGTGATGTGGTATTAACCAACATCTCCGCTCAAATTGTTTAACAATATATCGCACAACTCCATTGTAGACCTATAACATACGCCAATCAACAAGATATCATGGCCTACCGACTGAAAAACATGTTCTAAGTTGCAAGAAAACGATTTCTGAAACGATATTTCAATTCAGTTAAGTCATTTCAACGCTAAAAATTGACTCTAGAAGTCATCCAAATCGAAAAACATGGAGTACGTCGGTCAAAATGACCAAATAATGACATTTACCTAAGCACACAAAGAAGTTGGGAAGAAAATTTGGTTTGAACTTTCAAAAAATTATGCCATAAATCGAATTTTCAGAGCAAAGTAGAAGAAAAAATTTTCAAATTTTTTTTTTAAGTTTGAAAAAAAAATCCAAATTTTTTTTTTAAAAAAAAACGAAAAAAAAAATAAAAAAAAATTTTTTTTTCAAAGCCCCTAACCCTATGCGTGAGCTTGGTGCAGTGTGGTGCAGCTCTTTCCGGCGTGCCGTATTTCTCAGTTTCGCAGACGCACGGCGAAGTGGAGCGTCGTATCGTGTCGCAGCTGTTGACGTTGATGGACGGCATGAAACAGCGTTCGCATGTGATCGTCATTGCTGCGACGAACAGGCCGAACTCGATCGATGCTGCGTTGCGGCGTTTTGGTGCGCTTGGTTGTGATATATGGTGACGCTTGACACAGGGCACGAGCAACACATTCAATCGTTGCAGGTCGTTTTGATCGTGAAATTGACATTGGCATTCCGGACGCCGTCGGCCGATTGGAGATTCTACGCATTCACACAAAGAACATGAAACTGAACGATGACGTCGATTTGGAACAGGTCCGTGTTTGCAATTGCGGCACGAGCTGGTTGGTATTTTTGCAATGGTTCCACCAATGGACCACTTGATTTTCAAGGGAGGGTGTAAAGAAACTCAACAACCCTCTCCCCTCTTTGAAACTCAACGTGGGTTTCAAGGAACCTGAAAGCAACAGCGAACGGGGTTAAGTTGGCTGCATGATTGGCCAATGGCTCACTGGTTCAGACGGTTTGTTTGCTGTTGCAGATCGCAAACGAATCGCACGGCTACGTCGGCAGCGACCTGGCCTCGTTGTGCTCCGAGGCAGCACTGCAGCAGATCCGTGAGAAGATGGAGCTGATTGATGTCGAGGACGACAACATCGACGCTGAGGTGTTGAACTCGCTGGCCGTCACCATGGACAACTTCCGGGTTGGTCTGCTCTTCGTTGATGTTTTCGGTGATGCGTTTTTCTAACAGGTTCTTTTTCATTTTTTGTTCACACTGTGTTGTTTGTAAAACTCACCACCACACAATGTGACTAAGAACGGCGTTTCCAGTTTGCCATGGGCAAATCGTCGCCGTCAGCGTTGCGCGAGACGGTCGTGGAGACGCCAAACGTCACCTGGGATGACATCGGTGGCCTCGACAATGTCAAGAAGGAACTGCAGGAATTGGTGCAGGTTTGTGTCGGCATCGTGTCATTTGAATAAACTCAAATCTGATCCGCAAGTTGCTGAACGAACATTTAGTTTGATTTCAGTATCCGGTCGAACATCCGGAAAAATTCCTGAAGTTTGGTATGCAGCCGTCTCGTGGTGTGCTTTTCTATGGGCCGCCCGGCTGCGGTCAGTGGTTGTCTTGAATCACATTATTCAAAAACTGTTGATGTCGTTATGTCCGATTTGCTCGGTTTCCAGGCAAGACGCTGTTGGCGAAGGCGATTGCACACGAATGCCAAGCGAACTTCATTTCGATCAAGGGCCCCGAGCTGCTGACCATGTGGTTCGGTGAGAGCGAGGCGAACGTGCGCGATGTGTTTGACAAGGTTGGCTGAGCAGCGCTGTCACTGGCCGTCACCCGCACGGTGCACACAATCACCCGCTGCGCCTGTGATGTATCACGCGTGTATTCTGACACTTCAAATTTCGTGAAATTCGAAAAAAACGTTACAGCTCTAGAATTATTCTGAGGCTGGTACTTCAAACAAGTTGGGTGTCTGGGAAATTAGTACCAGTGCCAATGCTTTCCAAAAGTTGCAGGCTCGTGCTGCTGCGCCGTGCGTGTTGTTCTTCGACGAATTGGACAGTATTGCGAAATCACGGGGCGGCAACATCGGTGATGCAGGTGCACGATGCTGCTTTCATAACAATCCCGAAACATCGTAAAATTGGCAAATTTACGCAGGCGGTGCGGCGGACCGTGTGATCAATCAGATTCTGACCGAGATGGACGGCATGTCGTCGAAGAAGAACGTGTTCATCATTGGCGCCACCAATCGGTATCGCGTTTTTGATTTTTTTGCGGAACGTATTTATTCCGAAATACACGAACTGAAGCATAATAGTGTGTGACGTGTGCAGACCGGACATTGTCGACTCGGCCATCCTGCGCCCGGGTCGTCTCGATCAGCTGATCTATATCCCGTTGCCGGATGAGGCGTCACGCGCTCAAATCCTCAAAGCGAACCTTCGCAAAACACCGATTTCGTCGGTAAGACACGGCCACTCTGCACCACAGTATTCATTATATTCACCATGGCTCATTTTTAGTTGCCCCTTTGCGACGATGTTGACGTGTGCTGCATGATTGTTTGTTGTTGTTCCTTCAGCAAGTGGACCTGACATTCCTGGCGCGTTCCACGGTTGGCTTCAGTGGCGCCGACCTAACCGAGATCTGCCAGCGCGCTTGCAAGCTCGGCATTCGCGAGGCGATCGAAAAGGAGATACGTCACGAGTTGGACAAGCAGAAGCGACGCGAACGCGGCGAGGAGCTCATGGTTGGCTGGGGCTGCAGTGTGTTGTTGCTGTTGTAGCACGCGGCCCATGATGCTCTTGTGTGTATTATCTGAACACTGTGTGCTCAGTGATGCAAATCGTTCAGCTCTAGAATTACTCTGAGGCTTCCGCATGAACTTATAAAACCGACACTACAGCATTCACCTGGCTCATAAACAGCAGAGTAAAAAGCGTATCTTCAGGACGACGAGGAAGAATTCGACCCGGTGCCGGAGCTGTTGCCGATGCACTTTGAGACAGCGATGAAGTTCGCACGGCGCAGTGTCTCCGACAACGACATTCGCAAATACGAGATGTTCGCACAGACGCTCCAGCAGCAGCGTGGCTTCGGTGGCAATTTCAAGTGAGCGTTTCTCGTGTGTTATGTTGAAATCGTTTTTTTTATTTATTGGTCTGATCAGTTTCAAATGAGTCACACGGCGATTCGGCTTTAGATTCCCGGGTGAAGGCCAGGGTGGTGGCGGCGCCGGGGGCGCAGGGGGCTCTGGCGCTGCCGGCATGGCTGGCGACGACGATGAACTGTATGGATAAAAAACGCTCTCTCGCGTTCGCACGGTGGTGTGCTCATGCGCGCTAATATATATTTTTCGTGTGATTTGATTTTGTTGTGTAGCTCATTGTGTTTTTTTCTTGACATGGTTGACGCATATTCAGTTTGTGTTATCCTTGTGATATTGTTGCACTGTACTACGGCAAGTGTTATCCTTGTGATATTGTTGCACTGTACTACGGCAACACCTGTTCTGTTTGCGTTATTTGTTCATCAATTGAATCTGTGAGTTTCTTTGGTTTCGGTGATCGTTTTCAATTGTTAAGAGTTGTTGTTTCCAACCGGTTGTTGAATCGTTCTGTTTTATGATGTAAACTTTAGGAACCTTTGGTTGAAATGAGTGAATGTTGTCTGAAGTTGATTTTCATGTTTGCTTTTTTGTTGTTGCGGGTTCGAAGACAACAAATTGTCGACGCTGTGCAATCCGGCGGATGCCTGTAGTGCGTGTGCTCGTGCTCCTGAGTTCTTCTTCACATTTTTGACCGGTCACGTTGCTTTGTCGAAATTCCATTGTACTTAAAAAATCTAGCGTGAACACGTTTTGTCATCTGGCATGGGGCATTTTTTTGTTGCTAATTCAAACCTTGTTTGTGTTTGCAGTATTTGATGAGGCGAGTTGTGCAACAGCCGGTGACTATTTTTTCGTAAACTACTGGAATCCACAACATGCGCAACCCCGCAACTGATATTTTTTGCACCCCGCACTTGTTTTTTAAACAGTTTTCCATTGTTTTTGTCCATCATTAAATTTTGTTGTCTCAGTAAACCGTTTACGTGCATTTGAAGAGGTTTATTGAAATAGCCAGCAGCTTTTTAATGGATGCACTCAGAAATCTAGACTTGAAACGTATGAAACTAACAGGACAAAAAGACAGATCCTCCGAAGAGAAAGCTCACAAAACCGGAACCAGAAATAATCTAGAAAGGCAACAACAAGCGATAATACATGTTACATAAAATGACATAATTATACAACGTCTCAAATTTCATGGAACGATCCAGAACGCATCGGTTTTATGTCTGGGGCAACCTGCAATTATCTTTTTTTGTCAAAATTATCAAAATGAACAAATTACCAGAAATCGAATTGGAGAAGCAAACTGCGAATGGTTGACCTCGAACTCGCAGCCGGTCGCCTCGACGATGTTGTCGAGCGGGACACCGTCGGCGATCTCGATCAACGTCAAGCCCTGCTCTGCGTCCACTTTGAACACAGCCTGATGTGAATGCGAAAGCGGTCACTCACTGAGCGACGTGCGTGTGAGGGCCGTGGCGAACGCACCATTTCAGTGACGATCATGTCTACGCACCGTGTGCCCGTCAGCGGCAACGTGCACTGCGGCAGGATCTTGTGTGCGCCGCGCGCGGTGTGCTCCATGGTCACCACGACCCGGCTGTTCGGCGCCGACACGAGATCCATCGCACCGCCCATGCCTTTCACCAGTTTGCCCTGCGTCAAGTGTGTTACTGAATAGACTGCGTTCGAACATCTTGCTGGGTGGAGCCAGCTAACATCGCTGGTTTCTGTTACTTTGCAATGTTTCGTGAAATGCAGCCAATTCTCAAGTCAACTGGAATGAAGATGAACACCGTTACCGGTATCATCCAGTTTGCCAGGTCGCCGTACTGTGACACCTGCATTGAGCCGAGCACTGTCAAATCGATGTGACCGCTGAAAATGCACAGAAAAATAAACAAAATGTAAATATCAGAGAGCTTGCAGCTGAACGACTGAGTTGTACCCTCTAATCATGGCAAAGCTTGCGTCGCTCGCAAAGAACGCAGCGCCCTTTACTGCTGTGACCGTCTCCTTGCCAGCATTAATCAAATCTGGGTCTTCTTCTCCTGGTCGAGGATATGGACCCTGAACATCAAGATCAGTTCACGGAAACAATGCACAATTCATGTCTACCACTAGCCGTTTTATTAACTGACCAGCCCAAAAATGCCGTTTTCACTCTGCAACATCACGCGAACGTTGGTTGGCACGAAATTCGGTATCAACATTGGCATGCCAATACCGAGATTCACTGAAAACGAGGCTGAGTTTAGCATTCCATTGACTTTTCATTTCCGACCGGAACCAAGAAGGATGTGCATGAGCATGAGCAATAAATCAACCAAGTTTTAGGACGGGTCTCTGCATGCGGCCTGGCCAACATGTGCACAAAAGGGGTGGCCTCGTCAATGTGCCCCTCTCGAACCACTTGAGTAAAAAAAACTTGTGCAATTCGCAGAAAATACAATCATCAAACTGAATAAATTGAATCCATCAGACCCTATTATCGACTTTGCTGACAACTGCCCCTACTTTTAACATAACAAGCACATCAACACGACTCCATTTGTCCAACTCAAGCCAGCAGAGCAGACGACTGCAATGCACCATTGCACTGACCGCTCATTCCATTTTTTATTTCCAACGCCGCCCGTCCAGCAATTCGATCACGAATCTTAGCGGCCGGCGTCGAATGGTCGGTGTGCAGTTTGCGGTGGACCAGACGCTGCACGATAAACACACAAATGAAGCGTGCGCTCACGACTGAGCACATCGCAGAACTGGCTGAGCACAAGTCTCACAGCATCTTTGGCTCACTTCGATTCGCTTCTCGTACGACGTTCCCTTGATCAGGCGATGCACGTAAACGCCCGGTGTGTGCACGTGGTTCGGCGGGATCTCACCGATGTCCACAATTTCCTCCGCCTCCACAATGGTCAACTTAGCTGCGCGTGCCATTGGCTCGTTGAAATTGGCTGCTGTGTGCCTGCAACACTAACGAGATGCGTACATTTGAAATGTTCCGGAATTTCAATTGAATTACAATTGAAACAAAATTCCAACTTCACCGGAACGTCAAGTTTCCGTATGTGTCCGCCTTGTGTGCCTTGATGAGCGCAAAGTCGCCCACAATCGCCCGCTCTTGCACATAGTCGATGCCGTCAAATTTCGCTTCCTGAATCAACTTCTATTGAGACAAACGACACAAGACACCTGATAGGTACGCTCTGTGCGATTTTCTGACCGGTTTCGCAGCACTTGCGATCTCAATGTTCCCATCTTTTGTGTATTTTATCGGTGCGCCGCCCGTGTGAATCAGCGTCCCGTAGCCAGTGGGCGTGTAGAACGCAGGCACGCCGGCGCCGCCTGCTCGTATTCGCTCAGCCAACGTGCCCTGGTCGCAAAGTAAAGTCCTTCTGTGAACACCGTGCACTCGCTTAGAACACAGTAATCTTGCACTGGCACAAACAAACCCACTGTATTGTAGATTTATTCAAACGTGTCCGAACTAAAATGACGTCATTTGCGTTAAAAATGCCCGTTTGTCAAAGTACAGGCACTAAAATGTCAGTTTGGTGTGACTGATTCGACATTCACCATTTGTTTACGGGAAGAATCGGCTAAACAGAAAGGCTGGTTTGCTGTGAACGGCAAGATCATGTTTGGCGGCACATGACGTCATTTCAGTGGGACACGTTTAAAAAAATAGGTCATACATACTCGACTGCTTGTGAATGTACAACACTACTGTGTATAACTGAGTGCAGTGTCTCCCCAAGAAGTGCCTCTTTGATGTGGTCTTTAGACCAAAGTGGAAGCATCAAGATTACCATCAGACCACTGTCACCCCAACCAACCTGCGGTGTGAATTCCAGCTCCAATTCACCGCTCAAATACTGACGCTCAAACTCTGGATTTTCACCGACGTACGAAGAGATCATTCGTTTGATCTGCAATCAAAGCGGAAACCATCGCTCTTACCAGTTCTATCTAAATGATTGATTTTTCAAAAAAATTAAAATTTGATGACACATTGAGCCATTTATCATCAGACGAAACCCCCGTGCCTGTCTGCTCTTGAGCAAGATGCCCAGGCCAAAGTTCTCCACGCCCGCATTGTTGCTGACCACGGTCAAACCAGAGGCACCTTGCTTTTGCAGCGCCGCGATTAGATTCTCCGGAATGCCACACAATCCGAATCCTGCATTGCAACGTTCAGTTACAGTCGAACTGCAAATTGCAGCATTTGATGATGACATGCTGATTGGTTGCATTGCAGCAAGCTGTTTGGATGAATCTGTGACAACAATTCAACAGCTGCCAATCAGATGAATGCTTTGATTTACAGTCGGACTGTGGCTACTTTTATTCTACTGACGAGATACAGCAATCGCCGACCAAAAAGAATCGGCGAAAAATTGACAAACATCAAGTCATCAAATCACCAACCACCAACGAGCAGCTTTGCACCACTTGGAATATCCTGAACTGCTTGTTCGGCGGTGTCGAATATTTGAGGTTTTTCATGGAACGAGCCCGGTGTGGACAATCGACGCACCACGGACAATCGATGGTACTGAACAATGAAACTGGCATCATTGACGTTTATGGACGTTTGAAGCTTTGAGTAAACGCCACGATTAAGAATAGAGCCCGGTGAAATCACCAAAGTTAGCTTGCATTCAGTTGGCCTGATCAATTTGCGTGCCAAACAACGGCTGTTGCTACAGCGAAGCAGCGAACGGCACCGACTCGCCGCCAACTCCATCACTATTCCGTTACAACTTGCGACACTTTCCCCGCTGAAAAAAGTTGTGCTTCGCACTTTTTGTCAATGACCTTTGTTACTTGACCAGCCCTCCCAGATTACAACACACAATGCGCATTTTTCAAATTAAAAAACTTTCACTTGAAGTCTACACACACACAACGCACACGTTGTCGGGCACGCAGTTTTATCGATAAAAATGACAGGCGCTTGTATTCTCCGCCACATGACACATGACAACACGCTACAGCACAAACAGAGCAGTGCTAAACGTGTTGGCTGGCAGCAACGTAAACACGCACACTTACACACTGGTGCGCTTGCATTTCACTGTAGTTATCATACGAGTTGAAACTAGTTTTCTTATTCCACGGTTTACTGATAGCACTTTTACTTTCACCTGATTGCGAATTGATGAAATTTAAAAAAATTGAACAAAGTAGCCACAGTAATTACGGCAATACCGCCAGTTTGCATGTTCGATGATAAAACACGCAAATGTTGTTGTGATTGATAAAAAAACGAAAAAAACGCCACACTTCCATTTTTCTTTTCACACCGTCCCCAGTGTAACGGTTTGAGTGTCAGCGTTTCACAGCTGTATTTGGGTCATCTGTGGATGTCACCAAAATGCAAAAATGAACTACAAGTCACATCAGTGGAACTGTGACCAGCGCTGCCCAGGCTCTCTAGTCCCCATCCCAGACACACACACACGCTGACTGCAGCTGCTCGTAGTATTCAAAGCGCAATGCTCTGCAAAGCGACACACAGCACAGCAGTGCAGCCATGGCAGTGCAGTACAACAAAATGCAACACACGTGCTTCTGTGCAGTCGCACCACGTGAGCGCTCAGCTGTGCGCTGCCGCCGTTCAAACTTTTCTGTCAAAAGCACCACGTTTTTGCTGAGAATGTCGCCGCAAACGCTGTCACCAAAAACAAAAATAACAAAATTTTTGTCGAGAAACAATCGATAGCTCAAATCTCACGTGCACACAGCGACGTGTTCACAATGATAGTCGGCTCACCAAAAACAACCGGCAAAACGTTGTTTATTTGCCGTCACCAAAAATGATACAAACCCACATTCACAAAAAACAAACCAATGAAGCAAAACACAGCGAAGTTGTCAGACAAAATCACGTAACAGCATTTCTCATTGGATAAACAGCACAAGTTCAAGTGTGCTGTGTTCAAGCGACAGAACTGAAAAAGTTTGTGCTATTGCAAAAAGTTCATGATGAAACTAATACGAAAGAAAATTAGTATTTTTAAGTATCATAAAATATGCACAAAATTGTCCATTGTTATAACAAAAACTGATTCTTTTCTCAAAAATCAGAAACAGACATGATACTCAAGCTGAGTCATAATTCGGTTACGATAAACAAAAGACCAACGGTTCTACCTTTTCCAAAGCCATTTTTGCAAATCCCTTCCACACAAAAATTTGCACACGCGGAAAAACCAATTTTGCACATTTAGGTCACACCGGATGTCCACAAAAATTGGTGCACGCTAAATCGATGACTAGAAAACGATGAATGAAAAATATTTTGCTTCAAAACTACAACAAAAGAGAAAGCGCGGTATCGCTGAAAATTAGTATGTGTTTGAAAAAAACGCCTTTCTTAGCGATAAAATACGCAAAACAAGACAATGACACCGTAAATTATGTGGAAACCTGAAATTTTATTTCAGTACGTTTTTTTGAGATTTATCGATTCGTTTGTCAACGGAATACTTCTATTTTTGTATCTTGTTGGTAAGCAAATTATGCAAGGCAATAACACTAAACCATTAAAGAAATTATGCATGTGACAAAAATAAACCGGGGCATAACATCAACACTAAACACACCGGATGAATTTCAGGTAACGGGGCGAAAAAAAGTAATCGCATTTTTTGCACTCAGATTCACTCACTCAAGAATGAAAAACAGTAACATTCATCAGTTTTCAGTATTCAGTGAAAAATTATGCGCAGGAGCACATCTGCAGAACAAAACTGAAACGAGCAATTGACGGCAATGAAGCTACATGATCAAATACTTGTGCCATAGTATGATGAATATCATAAAAGATGATACAACAGCTAGCTCAACTACATAAATGTCACCTAAAGTTGAAAAACTTCACTGCGGGACTCATAACAAACAAGCAATAAAAATGTCACAGATTTTTGCATTGCCAAAAACATTGGCGCAAACGAGCACTGGTGACAATGATCAAACAGAAATAAAAAACCATAAAAACATTGCAGCTGCCACGACGAACGTCAGTTGACAAACGGGGCCTGCTCCATCTTTTTCACCTTTCTTGATACCTGCAACAAAAGCAACGTTTAACGTGCACTAATTAATTCAACATTCAGAGCATCAAGAGCAAAAAGAAAACCGTTGAATAAACAAGAAAGAACGTACAGTGAAATCGCAGCCGGTCGCGCGGACAACGTCTTCTATGGAGTGATCCTGATGCACTTCGACCAGGCGGATGCCGATGTGTTTGTCAACCTCGAAGACACACTGCAACAAATACAGTGCATTGCACAGTGACACTACAGTGCAACCAACGCCACCGCGCAATGCCACACAACGAACACAATCAATCTGTAACGCAACGCAAAAGTAGACGAACGGCTGCTGTGGAGTGCGCCCCGCCCCAGAGCTGGTCCAGCCAACTGTATGCGGCCAGCACGCATATTCAAATGTCGGGTTGCTCAAATGGCACATGTTTTACAGTTCGACTATAATGTGATCTGCATGCACTGATGATGAACAAGCTGGCGAACGAGTATTTCATGCAGCGCCAACACCACGCAACACCAAGAGCACTAACGAGCTCCGTGATGATCATGTCGACACAACGGGCGCCCGTCAGCGGCAGAGAGCACTCGTGCACAATTTTCGGTGCTCCATTCTTGTTGCAGTGTTGCATGGTGACGATCACTTTGATGCCCGGTGCTGCGACCAGGTCCATCGCGCCGCCCATGCCCGTCACTTTCTTGCCCTGCAACACGAAACACCCGAATTCGCTTCGTTTCTACGCTGGAAACGCTGAACAAACGAAACAAAACGACACACCGGAATCATCCAGTTGGCGATGTCGCCGTACTGTGAGACCTGCATTGAGCCGAGCATTGTGATGTCAAGGTGGCCGCTGTAAACACAAACGGTGACACGTTGACACAGGGCACTCTCACAGGGACAAACAGCAACAGCAGCCACCTCAGTCACTGGCAAGCTCACCCCCGAATCATCGAGAACACTTCGCAGCTGTCGATGTAGGCCGCCCCGGGCACTGCCGTGACCGTCTCCTTGCCAGCGTTGATCAAGTCTGCATCCTCATCGCCAGGCAACGGATACGGACCCTGAACGCAATCGAACCATACTTGCACTCACTGTTAGCGCTTTCTACATTGGCGAAAACTTGGGCGAAAATCAAAATCTCCAATTTAGATGCGAGCGTACCAATCCAACGATGCCGTTCTCACTCTGCAGCATCACGTTCACGTCCTTGGGCACAAACGACGGCACCAACATGGGCATGCCGATGCCGAGATTCACTGCAATCAACGGTTGTGTCACTGGCATGCACTTCACCGGTCTGTCCAACTGACTCACCAGTCATTCCATCCTTCATTTCCAGCGCTGCCCGTCGTGCAATGGTCGTTCGCGCCTTCTCCCCCTCCGACATTTCTCGGCCGCCCTCGCTCGGTTGCTCCTCGACACGGTGGCGAAGTTTCTGCAGTGCATCGTACAATCACGCCACTCTGGCATTCTCAGAGCACACGTGTTGTTGTTGTTGTTGTTGTTGTTGTTGTAATTTTTAGGCGATGTTTTTAGCCAGGGCTAACCCAGAGAAGCGTACAGAACGCCACTGAGTAGGGCGCCCATCGAGTTTTCTGTCATGAAGTGCCTATACACCCCTCGGCGGGGCTCGATCCCCCGAGCGCACAGACTGCAGTCTAACGCAGTACCACCAGGCCACGTGACAAATCAGCAAATAAGCGATGTCGGCAAGCGTCACCCTCCCGTGACGCGCATAACGGCTACTCCACGGCACACTCAGCGGCTTAGACCAAACCACAAGAGTTTGTTGGCTCCAAGTTTCTGGGGAGGAAACCACAGATAAAAAGACGAGTCCGAGCAGCGAACGAACATGAATCGGTTTGAGTTTCTCCTTTGGCAACAGAATCCTGTCAACATAGACACCAGGCGTGACGATGTGGTCCGGATCGAGCTCACCCACTTCGACGACTTCGTCCACCTCTGCGATGGTCACTTTTGCCGCCTTCGCCATGATCGGATTGAAGTTGCGCGCAGTTTTTCTGGGTGAAACAGTCCGGAAAAACTTGAATAAGTGACTGCAAAACAATGAGAACAACACCGGAACGCAGCGAACCTGAATATGAGATTGCCCATTTTGTCTGCCTTCCACGCGCGAATGAACGCGTAGTCGGCAAAGATGGCCTCCTCCATGACGTAATGGATGCCGTTGAACTCGCGCTCCTGGGGCATGGAAAATGTTAGTGGTATTTACCACAAAAAAAAAAAAACTTTTTCTCTTTACAAAATACCCCCCCAACCCCCCTTTTCCTCCCTCCCCAACCCCTTTCTCCCACCCAAAAGTTTCCTTTTTTCCCTTTCCAAAATCTTTTTCAAAAAAACTTCACCCTAGTGGTATTTACAAAGAACAACAACAAATCAACAGCTTTGTGGTTCTCTGGTTGTCTTTACGGCCAACATCAACTGCCGGGCCATGAACGCCCGAGCGCACCTCTCTTGGCAACGATGCCACCTCGACCACGCCACCTGGCTGTTTTCGAATCGGGTTGCCACCACGATGAACGACCGTGCCATAGCCGGTAGGCGTGAAAAACGCTGGAATACCGGAGGCACCACAACGCAGTCGTTCGGCAAGGCTGCCCTGCAGTATCAGGCAATCAGTTGGTGCCATTCATGACAACACACAGACACACCAGCACCGAACCCATTTAGGGCCAGCGATTGTGCCAAAAATACAAGGATACAGAATTGCATGGGTATGAATTATCCCAGTAATCCACCAAAGACACTCTACAGGCACATGGTGGTCCATAAGTAGTGAGTGAAGAAGGGCCGTAGCTCACCAGCCGTTTGAGTATTTCATTTGAAATTTTACTAAGCTGTGCAGAAAAGATCAACTTAGGCTTCCAGTAAATTTTAGCTGAAAATTACGAACGGCTAATCAATGCTGAGTTGAAAACTACAAAAATTCAAGTTTCT
This sequence comes from Theristus sp. LFF4_11, assembly GCA_030248135.1. Classification (NCBI taxonomy): domain Eukaryota; kingdom Metazoa; phylum Nematoda; class Chromadorea; order Monhysterida; family Xyalidae; genus Theristus; species Theristus sp. LFF4_11. The sequence goes on along the minus strand of JASANC010001126.1, from coordinate 13,037 downwards.
CATGGTAACGGACCTGAATTCTTCTGATATGTTCTGCAACGTTTAACAACAAAAAGTTTGTGTTTAATTAGTTGAATGTTCTCAAACAACCAGCCGATTTTTTAGTTGAACCTGTCAATTAGTTGGCGTGCTACTAAGTGAAAAAGTTCTTTTCACTGATTTCAGCCACCCAACTCAAATGAGTTAAAATTCGGATTTTTCAGTTTTTTGTTCAACATAATGAAGCCGTTTAAGATTTCCGGTTTAAAATTGGTCGAAATCTCAGTTAAATCTTCTAAAATAATTTGTCAAAATTTTGATTCAAATACTGGAACGATTGGCGAGTTATAACGTTTCAAAGTTGGCATCACTACTTATGGACCACCGTGTAGAATACCTGAGGTGTGAACTCGATCTCAACTTCGCCTTTCATGTATCGAAACTCGTATTCTGGATTTTCGGCAACGTACGACGAGACCATACGCTTCACCTGAAACCGTCCGTTTGTTCTCATTTGTGACATGGTTGGACAGGAACTCAATCGAAACCAGCCTGTCCGTTTTTCAACAGAGCTCCCAGTCCGAACTCGGGCGTGCCTGCGTTGCTGCTGACAAGCGACAGCTCACGTTGGCCAGTGTCCTCTAGCCCTCTGAGCAGATTCTCCGGGCTGCCGCACAAACCGAAGCCTGAAGCAGCCGAGATGTCACCACAAACGTGCACACCGTTGAGCGAGCAACACTTCGCAAGAGACGCTCACCTCCAATGAGAATACGAGCACCGTCAGGAATGTCTTCGACCACTTCGGCATTGCAAGTGAACACTGGCTTCGTCATCGCAGTGGCTCGCTGAGTGTAACGACCAGACAAACACGACTGAAACAATCGAAATTTACATATTCAGCATGCTCATTGGTTTACTTCTGCAATCAATCAAATGTAGCGTCTGTCGCGTCTGTAGCGCAGGTGTTGGGCTTTCTTTCGTCTACCGTTCTGTAAGTGGAAAGTTCGAACCCCGCTGCGGACAAAACACGCAATGGAGAAACTGAAGTGACCAACAACATCTAATGGTCTACTCCCTCCAGAGCCGAGGGTAAATTGGGTTCGAAGCCGTATTGCCCGTTTCCGCCGGAGTTTGGTACCTTAGGGTTTCTGGAATCGGCGGGCAAAAAATCATGAACGATAATAAAGATGATGAAGCAGATAGGGTTGGTAAAAACCGGTTAACTAAAAAACCGTAGAAGCAGATAAATGTCCAAGCCTCGCCACGCGGCACATTCAGCTATCGGCATATCCTGTAACCAACACAAGACAATGGAGGCAGTTCAGTTCAACAGAGAAACAAACCGCAGCAAGCAGACAGTCGGATGAGGAGCCGCTGACCGCATTGCTCACTGCACGCCCCGGTGCAGACAGCAGGAAGCGTGCCGTGAACATGGTTCACACCAGATATGGTCACTTGTCGCCAAACACCAGCGAAATGCACACCACCGTATTTTTATGGTTCTGCGGCCGAAAAAGATGCGAGTTCGACTCTGCGCTACCGAAACATCGGCCGGCTGAACGGTCTCGCAGGCAGGCAGACAGCTCACTCTCGAAATAATCCGCTGTCGTCTGCCGATGAGACTGCAGTGAGTAACACATTTTTTACATTTTCATCTAAATTTGAATTTGACAGACATTTTCTAAAGAGAAACAACTGAGAATGACCCATTATTCAATTACAAGATTGCGTGTTCAAAAATTGACCTGTTTTGCTGTTGAAAATGCAATTTTCCGTCTATGAAATGGACAAAATTTCAATAAAACACGAGTTGCGCTCTTATAGTCCACCGGACGTGATGCATCATTATTAAAGTATGTGCAGTAGCGGTGCCCCTCCCTGCCCCCTACAGTGACCCCCTCAGGCGTGGGCCAATGGGGGGTGCACTATTGTAGAAAAATTTCCGGGGGGTGCCTTTTATTGCCAGGAAAATACTAAATTGATGAACACCGTTCACATGATTGCAAGAAACAACTGTTATTCACAGTAGTTTTCAGCAACTTCGTGTCAAGACCGAACTACAGCTACCGTAACCCGTGGGACCTTACTTCAGACATATGACTGTTTCATGCAATCATGTGAACGGTATCCACCATTCTAGTAACAGTTCTTGGCAATAAAAGAACGTTTAAAAAAAATCGCGTCGAGACCCACACAGCAGAGTTACCGTATTCTTTGAACTCAAGTTTTGACATTTTGTGAAAACGCTGCGTGTTTCTAATTGGTTTCAACTGTTATTCGCAAGAAACAAAGTAGTTTTCAGCATCATCGTGTCAAGACCCAAAACTACCGCTACCGTAACCCGTGTGCCAGAACTTCAAACATAAGACTGTTTGTTACAATCATATGAACGGTGTCCACCAATAGAGTAGCTTTTGCTGGCAATCAGGGACGTTTTTAAAAAATCGTGTCGAGACCCGTTGGAGAGCTACCGTAATCCTTGAAGTCTGGTTTTGACATTTAGCTTTGCTTTGCTTTATTGCGCCTTTATTTATTTATTTGTTTATTTAACAAAAACATATTTTTTTGGAGGGGGACGGATTTGTCCTGTCCCCAAATCTCCCCAAATCCGCGTGCCTCCGTGTTCCGTGGTTTTGTTAAAGGTGCGCAGCGTGTTGTGTGCATATAAAATATGGGTCACTTTAGCTGCACGCAGCCTCCGTGTTGCCTCCGTGGTTTTGTTAAGCGTGCAGCCTCCGTGTTCCGTGTTGCCTCCGTGGTTTTGTTAAAGGCCCCTAAAATTTTTTTCGAAAATCATGATGTTTTGTCTATAAAGTCTATAATATAAGCTGAATATATGATAACTTGACCATCTTCATCGTAATTTCAAAGATTTTGCAGCAAAATTTAGCGTTTTTCCTTCAAAATTTAAGCGAAAAAATATCATGGGGGTGGGGGGGGGGTGGTGGACCCCCCACAGAAAATTTAAAAAAAATGCACCCTCCCCCCGCCATGGGACCCCACGTTACCATAGTTTGGACCCCCCCCTCACTTTTTGGTCGGCACTCCCCCCCACGGTACATGAAGGTTGATGTACCTTGATACTACGAGCAGATCAGTACATGTATCTGATACTTTTAAATATGAAGCCGCACTCAACGGTGCGGCGAGGGCGTATGGTTGTTAAAAAAAACAAAAATCGTCATATTGTTTTTTAATTTCAAAAATCAAAGTTGTGCTAAATCAGTCAGGGAGTTCGAAGAACCACATATGATATGCAAGCGCCTCCGGAATGACTTCCGTATAACGGAACTTTGGAGATTTTGTTTTGGTGACCTCAATTTATTACCCCTTTTCCCATAGTTGTTCCAGAGCCGAGGGGTTGGGGGTAGGGTTAAGGGCTTTGAAAAAAAAATTTTTTTATTTATTTATTTTTTCGTTTTAAAAAAAATTGGATTTTTTTTCAAACTTAAAAAAAAATTTGAAAAATTTTTCTTCTACTTTGCTCTGAAAATTCGATTTATGGCATAATTTTTTGAAATTTCAAACCAAATTTTCTTCCCAACTTTGTGTGCTTAGGTAAATGTCATTATTTGGTCATTTTGACCGACGTACTCCATGTTTTTCGATATGGATGACTTCTAGAGTCAATTTTTAGCGTTGAAATGACTTAACTGAATTGAAATATCGTTTCAGAAATCGTTTTCTTGCAACTTAGAACATGTTTTTCAGTCGGTAGGCCATGAGATGAACATGATATCTTGTTGATTGGCGTATGTTATAGGTCTACAATGGAGTTGTGCGATATATTGTTAAACAATTTGAGCGGAGATGTTGGTTAATACCACATCACACGACCGTTTTTCAGATACCCGATAACATGGCCACATGTTAAAACTTGCGTGCTGAGCTAAACTAACGTGTTAAACTTGCGTCTGTCAGTTGCCCGCAACGTGATCGCGAAATCATGGTACGTGTTTTCGATACGATGATTTGAAGAGTGGGCTCTCGCCATGTGGCAGATAGCATAGCTGGTTGAACCTGAAAGTAAGTGTCTTGGGGGGGGGGCGACCGGGTCGACAGGGGTTGCCGACTTAGCTACAGCAAACAGGAATTTTTGAACACAGTCAAATTTTGGTAATTTTCTAAAGAGGAACCACTAAGAACGGTTCAATATTGAAGTACACGTGAAAAATTGCCCTGTTTTACTGTTGAAAATGCAACTTTCCCTCTATGAAATGGACATAATTTCAATAAAACACGATTTTCGCTCTTATAGTTTCCCGGATCGTTCTGAAAATAGTCTAGATGAACTCAGCTCGACGAGACGCTTCGAACGAACCTAACTTGTAAAAAAAAATTTTTTTAATTTTTTTTTAATTTAAAAAAAAATCCGGATTTTTTTCCCCTAACCCGAGTTGGGGGGGGGGGGGCGATATAGATAGCTGGAGCAAATTTTCCAGATAGATAGATAGCTGGAAAATTTTGGGGGGGGGCGGGGGGGGGGGCATGTGACTTTGGGGGGGGGCCGGTCAAAATTTTGAAATTTGATAGATAGATAGCTAAAACGCTAAAAAGCTACAAAACAGCAAAATAATGCTAAAAATACACTAAAAATCAAGTATAAACGCGTATTTTACCTAAAATTATCGAAATTTTCAAGAATTACGAGCAAAAATGGTCAATTTTGGTCAAAAATTGACTCATTTTATATCTTCGAAGACAAAAATTTTCAGATAGATAGCTGGCTGAGAAATTTTTTTAGATAGATAATAGCTGAGCCGAAAAAAACCTGTCTGATAGAATAGATTCGAAAAAAATTTGGGGGGGGCGGCTCCCCAGCCCCCCCCCCCAGAACAACTATGCCTTTTCCAAACCGTTACCATGCCTCTTCTAGTGTTTTGACCCCCAAAACGTCAGTAATTGTCCCCAATCCAAGTGAAAATACACATACCGGCTTGAAATTCGATCAATTCTGATGATGTGTCGCGACGGCAGGACACGAAACGGCAACCAGACAACGTAACGCTTGCAAACGGAGCAGCTCGGACGCTCAAATTTAGATTGCGAGGCGAATCGTCACCTTATCTGCATCGGAAATGGTAAGTGGGAATGGGATGTAAATGGGACGCTCAAAAACTTCATCGCAGATGTTGTTGAAGCCATAGTTGTTCCAGAGCCGAGGGGTTGGGGGGGGGCCGCCGCCGATATAGATAGCTGGAGCGGAGCAAACTTTCCAGATAGATAGATAGCTGGAAAATTTTGGGGGAGGGGGCATGTGACTTTGGGGGGGGGCGGTCAAAATTTTGAAATTTGATAGATAGACAGCTAAAACGCTAAAACGCTATAAAAACAGCAAAATAATGCTAAAAATACACTAAAAGTCAAGTATAAACGCGTATTTTACCTAAAATTAGCAAAATTTTCAAGAATTACGAGCAAAAATGGTCAATTTTGGTCAAAAATACCGGTAGACTCATTTTATGTCTTCGAAGACAAAAATTTTCAGATAGATAGCTGGCTGAGAATTTTTTTAGATAGATAATAGCTGAGCCGAAAAAAGCCTGTCTGATAGAGATAGATTCGAAAATTTTGGGGGGGGCGCCCCCCCCCAGTCCAGTCCAGCCCCCCCCCCCCCCCAGTTGAAGCCTGAAATCAGTCGGTAAAACGGTCCAAAATTGACTGCTTTACGGTTTTACGTGGTAATCAAAGAAAATTTTTGTTGAACTTTCAAAAAATTGTGCCAAACCAAAATTGAGGTTTTCAGAGCATATTAGAGGAAAATTTTTTAATTTTTTTTTAAATTGGCATTTTTGTTTTTTTTCAATCACCTTTTTTTGAATTTTGATTTTTGTTTAACAAGTTAACAACCCTACGACACGAGCAGTAGCGAAAGCGGGACCTCGGGTGAGGGGGGGGGGGTGTTTGCCTAATTTTAGAGGGGGGGGGGTCAGGTGCCCTCTCGGTGAGGGGGGGGTGCACGGGCAGCAAATTTTCCTGAGGGGGGTGCACTGGCAGAAAAATTTCGTGAGGGGGGGGGTGCACGGGATCGCACGGGTAATACCAAATTTTTGCCTTAGAAAAACACAGAAATTCTTGTAAAATACAGAATATTTTGTGCAAACAAGCTGCTTGTTTGGTCAGAAACAACAAAATCTATGCAGGGACAGACACAAACGTCAAGAAAAATGCAAAAATTACGGTATTTTTAGAAAAAATTGAGATGAGATTGACCACCGTGAGGGGGGGTGCGATCCCGTGTTTTCTCGCGGAGGGGGGTGGGGGGGAGTCTAGTACCCGTGTCGAGGTAAAGGGGGGGAGGGGGGTACACGGGTATCTGCCCGTGTACGGGCAGGATTTTCGGCTGAGGGGGGTGGACCCCCCCCACCCCCCCCCGCACTTTCGCTACTGGACACGAGAGGGCGACGGCGCGTAATGCATCATTATTAAAACAGGTGCATGTGCAGTAGCGGTGGCCCCTGCCCTTTAACACAGGAAAGAAAAAAATGCAAAAACTAAATTGATCATTTTCACCTTATCAAAAAGGCTTGGCTTAGGATTAGGATTAGGTTTAGGATTAGGAACCTACAACGACTCATTGCAAGCAACCTCTGATCAGAAATCAAAAAAATCACTTTTAAGTATGTATACAAATCGCGACGGCGCGTGAGATCCAGAGCTCCTAGTTGCAGCTGTGCTAATGCTGACTTTGTGCTTGACAAACAGGCACGGAAACGCGAACAAAGTGCTGTGAGGAGAAAAAATACAATCAAATTGGCGTCTCATTTAACAGATTTGGCTGTTGCTTGCTATCTAAAAGTTATAGCCGAATAAATAAGACAGTCCAGTCTTCTGAATCAAGGCGAGATTAGGCCCAGACCAGGAGTTGTTTTTCTCAAAAATGTCAAGATATTTCGTGCAAATAACAAAGAACAAACAGAATAGCACGCCACCGTATAACCAATTAATTTTAAAGGCCAGTTTATACCTGACGTATGCAAACGTACGTCGACGTCGGGTATGAACAATAGTATGCAATAACACGTCACTTAAAGTGACGTGACGTGCCGTGTACATGCATACGTCTGTATGAACGGCAGTATGCATTAACACGGGACCTAAAGTGACGTGACGTGACCTGCAGTGCCGTGCCGTATGCGCAGGCTTAAAAAACACATCAAATTTGACACACAATTGTTCGTCTTTTTTTTATTCAAATTTGGCGCGCTCCTTTTACCCTGAAAAAAAGCTGGCATGTTTAATCGGGCCTGCCGTAAATAAACAAATTGGGATCTGCACACATGACAAGATTCGCGGACCTTTCCCGCGCGGACCTTTCCCGTTAGGACCTTTCCCGCGGCGGACCTTTCCCGCGTGGACCTTTCCCGCGACGGACCTTTCCCACGCGGACCTTTCCCGCGACGGACCTTTCCCGCGCGGACCTTTCCCTCAGGCGGACTTTTCCCGCAGCGGAGCTTTCCGGCGCGGACCTTTCCCGTTCGGACCTTTCTCGCAGGCGGACCTTTCCCGCGTGGACCTTTCCCGAAAATGGAATTCGTGGAAAAATGAGTATCTGAAAAAATACCATCAAGTGCCTACCTCGAGAGTGCTGGCGGCTGGGCGACTGTCCTGTTTATTGCAATACAGCAGAGATTATTATTTTATTTTAATAAATTTTATTTATTTTATTTTAATTAAAATTTCAAAAGATTGACTTTTTTTATATTCTTCCAGTCATTTAGACATGGTAGGAGTTAAGTAACCCTCTCCACACTACGTCCAGTGCAGGAAAGACGTTCTCTTGAAAGCTAAAACTAACCAATTGGTCCCTTATAATTTTTTTCGAAAACTTTACAGACATTGAAGTAAGAAATACAGTAAGGGCTGCTACCTTTTTTGGGAGTTGGGACGGGTTGTACGATAGCTTGTCAAAATTCGAACACCTCGCTTCTGTGCTAGAATGCATCTATGATCATAGAGAGCGGTTCGGCTAAACCTGCAGACAGTTTTTTCAAGAAAATTTAGGGGACGCCGTTTGGTTCGCAGGTCACGACCTTATTCAGTTTTTGTATGCAGGTAAGAGAACACAACTTGTGGTGTTATTTGTTTCACTAGCAAGAGGAGGATTCGTTTTCGAGTTTTGTTTCTTAAAGTGTGTAACCTTTTTGCTTGAAGCTTTTCGCAAAGAAATCATTAAAAGCGACAGCTTTGTCAATGTCAGACACAAGCGGCTCACCATCTAGATTTAGCACTGGTAAAGATCTGCTATTCTTGATTCTCCTGTTGACGGTGGACCAAAATTTTCTAGGGTTTTAATTTTGGAATGCTGTGTTGCCGGTTGCAATTGCTTCTTTTCTTTTCATTCTTTGAATAATCTGATTAATAACGTGTACATTATAAGATTGGAAAATATTACAAAAGTAGTAATATCAATTTTTTAAGTTCTGCGACTGAATGCGTGTGCAGACGTAAAAATAGAACTAGTTTCAATCTTATGTGGCAATTCAAAGTCGCTTAAGTGACTCGGCCCTACGTAGAGGACTCGGATCACTTTGCCAATTTTGAATTCCCGCGTCCTGCATGCATGTGTTTACTTGTCTATGGGCGCATTGAGTTGCGGGACCAAAATAAAAGATCATAGAGCTAATAATAGGTAATTATTGGTGATTTGACGTGATAATTATTGTGTTAACTAGCAAATTGACCCGTGCCTACGGCACGGTTAGCTGATAAATACAACTATTATTTTTGAGTTGGTTTTCTTCTTTTGACCTTGCCCACGACGCGGACTCAAAATCCGCAACCTTTTTAATCAGCAACAAACAACTGCAATTCCCTATTAAAGTATCAAAATCAATTCTCGCATTTATTAGCTTTTCAATGTCGCTTATTTGTCCTTTCATTCTTTGCTAATCAGTTGCATTCCACTGTCCTTCCCGTTTGAAGTATCAAAAAAAACAATCTCCTTTGATCAGCAACAATTAACAGCCATTCCCGCTTAAAGTTTTAAAATTAATCTTGTTTGGTTAGCTTTTCAATGTCGTCACATGTTGTTCAATCGCCATTCCTGTTAAAAAAATTATAAAAAAACAATGTCGTTTGGTTAACAACAATTAACTGATACCGGTTTAAGTTTTTGTTTCAGTTTAAAATACAGGTTTAAGAAAAGCAATCTGCTTCAGTCAGCTGTCATTTCTGAATAGGCAACACTGTTCTAAATACCCACTGGAAAGCACCCGCTTTTGACTTGGTAATGGTTTTTTACCCGCTTACCCTAACCTAAGCCAGGCCTTTTAGAGTGTAAATGTCAAAAAGGCAACACTTCTGAACAATTGTTGCAAAACGCCAACTTTCGTTTTGATAAGTTGCTTCTTTTTCCCGCTTACTCTAACCTAAGCTAAGCCTTTTAAAGTTTAAATGGTGAAAAATGCAAAACTTTTCTGAATATTCGCTGCAAAACGGCCACTTTTGTGTGGTATGTTTACTACTCTTACCTTTAACCCTAACCTTAGCCAAGGATTTTTGATAGAATTGAAATGACAAAACAGCAACATTTTACTGAATACCCGTAGCAAAGCTCACCTAAGCCAAGCCTTTTAAAGTTTAAATGACGAAAAATGCAAAACTTTTCTGAATATTCGCTGCAAAACAGCCACTTTTGTGTGGTATGTTTACTGCTCTTATTTTTAACCCTAACCTTAGCCAAGGATTTTTGATAGAATGGAAATGACAAAACAGCAACATTTTGCTGAATATCCATAGCAAAGATCCCGCTTTTGTTTTGAATGTTTACTTCTTTTCCCCGCTTACTCTAACCTAAGCCAGTTCTTTTTGATCGAGTGCAACAAAAAGCAACTCGTTTCTGAGTACCCATTGTGTAAAACGGTCGCTTTTGTTTTGTTATGTAGCTTTTCTATCCTACATGTAAGTGATGCATTTTCTATGATAAAAAAAACAAATGAAGGAAAAAGCAACGATTTTCTACATACTGAACACCCGTAGCAAAGCTCCCGCTTTTGTTTTGAATGTTTACTTCTTTTCCCCGCTTACCCTAACCTAAGCCAGTTCTTTTTGATCGAGTGCAACAAAAAGCAACACGTTTCTGAGTACCCATTGTGTAAAACGGTCGCTTTTGTTTTGTTATGTAGCTTTTCTATCCTAAGTGACGCATTTTCTATGATAAAAAACAAATGAAGGAAAAAGCAACGATTTTCTAAATACTCGTTGTAAACACCGGCTTTATAAAAAGTCTACCTTGCGAAAAGAGCGATCAACTTGCAAGCGATTGTTTTAAAAACTCGTTTTTTGTGAAAAAACTCCATCGTCTACAATGGAGTCCTTGCAATTCTTACGATTGTCTCGCTTGTTTGTTGTCGCTCTTAAGCAAAAGGCATCATGATGACTAACGTCATGTGGAATGACGATTTTAACTTTGCATTGTCATTAGAAAATGGAGTATGAGTATTCAGCTGATGATGACATGATGACTAACGTCATGTGGAATGACGATTTTAACTTTGCATTGTCATTAGAAAATGGAGTATGAGTATTCAGCTGATGATGACTTAAATAGCAAAATTGGCTCAAACTTGTAAATTTTAATAGCCAATCAACGTAGCGGAACGGACCTGACTTACACAGTTACTATCTTAGTATAATAGATAGATAGAAGATAGATAGAAGATAGATAGAAGATAGATAGAAGATAGATAGATAGATAGATTGGAGTTCTGTACCTATATAACCATACTAATCCAGTATTCTGGGTCTCTCAATAAACGACTGAACGAGGACCAACAACATCTTTGTGGTGAGCCCGGACGTTCGAACAACCTTCTGATCATCATCAACAGACAAGATGAATGGACTACGTCATCCTATTCGAGCCCTCAAATCAAGTCGTCATCATCGTGCGACGTCATCTGTCGACCGAACGAGCGTCGTGAAGTTGAAAGGGTGGGACGTTCGGATGTTGATTAAGCAGTGCTGTGAGCGCAACGACAGGAAACGCCTCAACCTGCTATGTGCTGTCTTTAAGCAACGGAAAGAGTTAAGTGAAACTTTGCGTTGTAATATGGAGGCCACTATTTCCACGTCAAAGAAATTGCCGTTGCATGAGTTTGCTGAAAGTGTGAACGATTTTTCGACGCAGTTTTGATTATAAGCGGCATCTAAAAATTAGCGGATCGACATTCGATCTGGATGAATTGGCGTTGTATAATTCCTTTCAAGAAGTCAAAAACACGCAGCGCAAGAGTGCAGATAAGACGGCAAACGGCGCAGGAACGGATGAAAAGATTCGCCGCAGTACGTGCAAAACGCAACCATTGGACAAAGGTCGTCCAAAAAAACCGACGTTCGACAACAAAACACCGGCCCTGAAAAAGTGTGTGTCTCTGTTTAAGAGTGCACCAGGTGCCCGCTTCGCATCAACTAGACCGGCCCTGAAAAAAGGTGCGCAAAATGCGCCAGGTGCACAACTGCGAATGTCGAACGTTGACCCAACGATGCTTCGTGCAAAGCGATGGCTTGGTCGAAAGGTGCGTTGTTCTGGCATTCGTTCGCCGACGATGTCGACAAAACAGTGGCACAACAAGGCAGTGCTTGGCCGTGGTGTGCGATCGTCAGCGCTTCGGTCACCAACACAGCTGAATCGGAACTGGCGCAAAAGTCCCAAAGATGATCTTTTGCCACCGTGATATGTGATACGCTTTCCACTACTCTTTTCTTTTGTTTGTAGGGGGAAGAAGCTAATCATAATACTAAGATAATAGTGGTGTCTGTGTGTGTCACTTTTTTGCAATTTGAATTGGCGCTCATTTTTGCTATTTAAGGTAGCTAAATCTCAATTTCCTAGCCTATTATTAATGCAAATCATTTTCTCAAAAACGTTACTCTGTACTGCGAAGTCATCATGATTAGGGTTAGGGGCTTTGAAAAAAAAAATTTTTTTTTATTTTTTTTTTCGTTTTTTTTTTTAAAAAAAAATTTGGATTTTTTTTTTCAAACTTAAAAAAAAAATTTGAAAATTTTTTCTTCTACTTTGCTCTGAAAATTCGATTTATGGCATAATTTTTTGAAAGTTCAAACCAAATTTTCTTCCCAACTTCTTTGTGTGCTTAGGTAAATGTCATTATTTGGTCATTTTGACCGACGTACTCCATGTTTTTCGATTTGGATGACTTCTAGAGTCAATTTTTAGCGTTGAAATGACTTAACTGAATTGAAATATCGTTTCAGAAATCGTTTTCTTGCAACTTAGAACATGTTTTTCAGTCGGTAGGCCATGATATCTTGTTGATTGGCGTATGTTATAGGTCTACAATGGAGTTGTGCGATATATTGTTAAACAATTTGAGCGGAGATGTTGGTTAATACCACATCACACGACCGTTTTTCAGATACCCGATAACATGGCCACATGTTAAAACTTGCGTGCTGAGCTAAACTAACGTGTTAAACTTGCGTCTGTCAGTTGCCCGCAACGTGATCGCGAAATCATGGTACGTGTTTTCGATACGATGATTTGAAGAGTGGGCTCTCGCCATGTGGCAGATAGCATAGCTGGTTGAACCTGAAAGTAAGTGTCTTGGGGGGGGCGACCGGGTCGACAGGGGTTGCCGACTTAGCTACAGCAAACAGGAATTTTTGAACACAGTCAAATTTTGGTAATTTTCTAAAGAGGAACCACTAAGAACGGTTCAATATTCAAGTACACGTGAAAAATTGCCCTGTTTTACTGTTGAAAATGCAACTTTCCCTCTATGAAATGGACATAATTTCAATAAAACACGATTTTCGCTCTTATAGTTTCCCGGATCGTTCTGAAAATAGTCTAGATGAACTCAGCTCGACGAGACGCTTCGAACGAACCTAACTTGTAAAAAAAATTTTTTTTTAAAAAAAAAAAATTTTTTTTTTAATTTAAAAAAAAAATCCGGATTTTTTTTTTCCCCTAACCCTAATCATGATACTCTTTGGTCATCCGCGACAGCGCCTTAACATACGATTGACAATTAATGGCAATTGTTGCTGTTCAAACTGACCAAAAGCGAAAGATGAAAGAAAACCAACAATGA
>JASANC010001123.1:0-26929 GCA_030248135.1 Theristus sp. LFF4_11 | reverse complement strand
CAAACGAAAAACGGGAAAACCAAAAATAGCATTTATTAATTTAATGCAAAAACCAAAAACGTGAGACAAGGTCCACGAACACTGCGAATAATTTGCAGGAGAAGCCAAAGAAGTCGCAGACAAACACTGCGGCATCGACCGAAACCAACCCACTGTTCAATCGACCAACAGCGTTGCCAACGCGCGGTAGAAACCGCAGCTCATCGTCTCGACGCTACAATGAGCCCGTAGCAAGTTCGTCACGTAGCCGCGATCGTTCCGAATCGCGCGACAGCCGTGACAACGCCGACGAAGAGAGCACGGTGGATGACAACACCGAAGCCGCGTTCTTCGCGACGCTCGAATGGTGAAAAGGTTTCGCGGCACACACTTCAACCGCAATTGTTCGAGTGTCGAACTTTGTTTCATTAACTTGTTTTCAACAGTACAAGTTATTATTATTCTTCAACCACCAAACAACAGTTTAAAAATCAACATCACCGAAAATGTCACACCACGTTTTGTTTATTGGTTAATTAACAATGCCACAAACGGTTGAGTGTGAACAGAACGAGTCGACGTTTTTTTTCTTCGATTATTATTATTTGTTTCCATATTATTGGAGTGGCACTGCCCAATTTTATGTCTTCATCAACAATCAAAGGGAGATATTCTGCAAACCCGGACTTTTGCTTTGTCAACAATTTTTGCTTCAATAGCATTGGCCATTTTATTTTGCTTATTTGCAATAGTAACTGAAACAATAGTTACACCAAGTGTCACTCAATGTGCAATGCGTTGTGTATTCCTTGAAATTTCGGAGCACAAACGTTTTATCTTCTCCATATTTAAATGGTCTATCTTCAATTAATCATTTATTGATTACCAACTCACCTCAAATGAGGAGGACAGTGATTGATTGGGATTGTTTCTCACATCCAGTCAAAGGCACAAGAAGTTGTTATTGTATTTTTTTGCAAAGCTAACACTGTTAAATGTGTCAATTGTTTTTGCAAAATAACTTCAACAAAAATCGTGTTATCATTCTTTGATATCAACCCGATTAAAAGGGAACAATTCGTTATACTAAACACATGTTATATTTGTGTTTATTCTACTCATCACATTGGATTATTATTGTGGTGTTACAACGGAAAACATCATATTTTGGTGTCAATCAATTGTTAGTTAAATGTCTGTATAACATTGCTAACGTGATTAAAACCTGTTATTCTTCTGAACTGACAACAGGGACACTGATATTATTGGAAAAATCCACAAATCAAAAACAATCTTCAAAACAACTTCTTTACTAAAAACAACAAAAGCGCCGAAAATCGTCAATGGTACTGAGCGCACACGTACACACGAACGGTGGAACGTGGTCATTGGTATCGATGGACGACCCAAAGCGTAATGTTGATGGGTAACCAGAAGTGTAAAAGTTTTGTTTATTTTACAAAATTTTTCCAATAGTTTTGATTTCTTTTCCAACACCACTCTAACCTAATCTTGTGTGCTTTTCTCAAACCTACTTCTAGCAAAAATCGATGCGGACATCGACTTCACAGTTGCGGGGGTCATGTAATGTGCATTGTTGCACAATACCCTAGCGGATGGATCAGACCTTCACTGTGCACGTGCTGTCCACGCGCCGCGCTCCGGCCTGATCATTAGTTGACCACAGAACACGGGTGAGCACGGAGGCTGACCGTTTAACGTTGGACGCCAGCTGTGATTTGGACGTAACGCGTGTGCACGTTGGATGAACGCAATGGTGAAACTGACTCTAATGATTTCTTATACTCATAACGCTATAACTGCAATTGTGATTCCTTGTTCTCTATCGTATCTGCCACTCTTTTGTAATGGTTCTAACTAATCTCTATACTTTCTACACTCTTTTCACAACTGCTCCCTGCCACTCACTCCCTCCATTATCTAGGTTCCAAAACCTATATAAAGGCGAGAGTTGGTGGCCGAGATCAGCTCTATACCCAAAACTCTGCTCTTTGATACAGTCCAATATTATACTGTCATTTCAAAATGTGAATCCTATATCGTGTCCTTGCCTTGTATTTGTGTGTGTCTCTGTGTATTTTATGAGGCAATACGAGGCAATAATAATAATAATAATAATAATAAATTGTGTGTGCACCGATCTTCGTCTTCGCTGGAATTTGTAATTCGACGATAACGAAAATCACTTTGTAACACGTCCAAACGGAGTTGTCGTTAATTGAGCGAAGCTGGGACTCGCCTAACCGGCTTGTACAGGCTGAGATCAATTAGTGCCAACTAACTTTGGACGTATCGCGAGAGACAGTGCCTACTCTCGATCATTCAACTCTGCCCTGTCCGACACAAATGAGCACGTCTCAAAGGACACCCGGCACCCAACGTGCCCAAGACCGAAAGGTTGAGGGTGCAGTAGCCAAACCGGTAAAAGGCACGCCGGAAGTAACTACATTTTTTCTTGACGATGACCTGGTCGGGGCAAAACATGGCTCGTCGGGGTCGATTTGGTGGGGGGGGGGGGTGGGTAGAAATGTAAGGGTCAAAAAAAAATTTTTTTTTTAAATTTTTTTTAAAAAAAAAGTAAAAAAAAAGCATTTTTTATTATTTTTTTATTAAAAAATTTTGAAATTTTTTCTTTAATGTGCCCTGAAAATGCCGTTTTTGGCATAATTTTTCGAAAGTTCAACAAAAATTTTCTTTGACTTTACCTTGTCACTTAGTCTTCAACGCTGCAGGTGGTATTCTGGATTGATTTATCGACTGTTTTCAGCCTTGGTGAGTGATGATCGACTCGCGCATTGAAGTACTTGAGCGTCGCAAAGGCTAGTTCAACAAATTCCGATGTCGCTAAGGTGAGATAGAAGCAGAGAACTCACATTTACGCATCGTTTTTCAGGATCTCGAAAGGTGGAAATTGCACTGTCTGCCACTGCAAGCGTAACTTCGTTGGTTGCTCGTTGCTGTTTCGCCTCGTGTCGTCAGCGTGATCACACCGGTTTGTTGTGGAACTTGTTTCCATGTTATTTGAGGTGAATTGAGAGGCAAAACACGAGACGTGATGTCGTCGGTGGGAAAATGGGGTCGCCGAAACCAAGTCTGAAATTTTCACCCTCCTCCCATATGAGTGGGGGTCATATGGTAAGTCGGTGGCTCCTCAGATGGTGATATTCGGACTCCCTGAAAAATTCTGAACAACTTTCATTTAAAAAAAAAATTTAAAAATTTTTTTTTTTTTTTTTTAAAGAAAAAAAATAGAAATTTTTTTTTTCTTGACATCTCTAGGGGTGGGGTCCCGCCCGAGCGAGACCGAAAATTCTTGGGGGGTCGGACCAAAAGTTGTTGAATAAAAGTGCTAGAAACCACAGCATCCAGTCAACAAGGCCTCTCTCTAGTCATCCATTTTGCTTTGATTTTCGTTCGGGTCGGGAAATCTGAAAGCTACACGAACGAGACACGCTGCACGGGTGAGACTTGATATTGAAGTACAGTATTGAAAACATCGTGAAGCTTCATAAGTCACGGAATGGGAATGAGAGAATGTGAAATCCGAATCCAATAAGACAAAACTCAGCCCACTTGCAGCAATTCACGCAGGCGTGTGTTCAATTGCGGCTCACTAATTGCGACCTGAAGAGTTGCAGCCCGCTGATTGCGGCTCGTTCGATTGCGGCCCGGAGAATTCGGGCTCGGACAATTCCAGCCTGGCGATGTTTCACGAGCAATAGTAAACCCATAGTTGTTCCAGAGCCGAGAGGTTGGGGGGGGCCGATATAGATAGCTGGAGCAAATTTTCTAGATAGATAGATAGCTGGAAAATTTTGGGGGGGGCATGTGACTTTGGGGGGGGGCCGGTCAAAATTTTGAAATTTCATAGATAGATAGCTAAAACAATAAAAAGCTATAAAAACAGCAAAATAATGCTAAAAATACACTAAAAATCAAGTATAAGCGCGTATTTTACCTTAAATTAGCGAAATTTTCAAGAATTACGAGCAAAAATGGTCAATTTTGCTCAAAAATTGACTCATTCAATGTCCTCGAAGACAAAAATTTTTAGATAGATAGCTGGCTGAGAAAATTTTTTAGATAGATAATAGCTGAGCCGAAAAACCCTGTTTGATAGAGATAGATTCGAAAATTTTTTTGGGGGGGGCCGGCCCCCCCCAGGCCCCCCCCCTAGAACAACTATGAGTAAACCACCTGTACCGTTTTTCGTGATCTTCGACGAATCCAAAATCAAACAAATCACGGCAAAACAGTTTTTTTCAAAAACTCACGTTTCCGAAGAGCCTTTATGTAAATGGCTTGGCTTAGGAGACCTACAACAACTTTGCTTAGTTTTGGGATTAGATTTGACTGAAGTTTATTTTCTTTTTTTAATCATTTTAAAATCTGTGATTGCGTTCGTTGATTGTGGAATGCGAAAAAAAATCCATCCTCCTTCCAACCAGTACCGTGGGCGGGGGGGGTGGGGGGGGGGGACCCCCCAGAGCACCCGGGACCGGCGGGGGGGGGGGGTGGTGGGGGGGCACCGTGCCACCCCCCCCTACACCCGGGCACCCCCCCCCCATCGCCCCCCCCCCTCGAAAATTTGGCCGACACCCCCCCCCCCCCCCCATGAAATTTTGTCTGGCGGAGACCCCCCCCCCAAAATTTTCTGCACACCCTAAATTTTTTTTCGAAAATCATGATTTTTTGTCTATAAAGTCCATAATATAAGCTGAATATATGATAACTTGACCATCTTCATTGTAATTTCAAAGATTTTGCAGCAAAATTTAGCGTTTTTCCTTTCAAATTTTAGCGAAAAAATTTCATGGGGGGTGGGGGGGGTGGTGGACCCCCCCCACAGAAACTTTTGAAAAAATGCACCCCCCCCCCCTGGGCCCCCCCTGGGGGGGTCCCACGTTTCCCTAGGTTGGTCCCCCCCCCCCCCTTTGGGTCGGCACCCCCCCCCCCCCCACGGCACCATACCCCCCCCTTCGAAAATTTGTTTGGGCCCACGGTACTGCTTCCAACTCCCATCAGTTTATTGGTCGTTCTAGGCATAGTTGTTCCAGAGCCGAGGGGTTGGGGGGGGGGCCGATATAGATAGCTGGAGCAAATTTTCCGCTTTGCCTACATTACCAAACCAAAGCCAAGTTTACAGTCTGTTTTGTTGTTTTAGTTCGGTTTCAATGAAGTCGTTGTAGGTTCCTAATCCTAAGCCCAATCCTAATCCTAATCAGTAGCGAAAGTGCGGGGGGGTGGGGTCCACCCCCCCTCAGCCGAAAATCCTGCCCGTGCACGGGCAGATACCCGTGTACCCCCCTCCCCCCCTTTACCTCGACACGGGTACTAGACTCCCCCCTAGGGTTGTTAAACAAAAATGAAAATTTTTTTTTAAAAAAAAAAGTGATTAAAAAAAAACAAAAATGCCGATTTTTTAAAAAAAAAAAATTCGAAAAATTTTCCTCTAATATGCTCTGAAAACCTCAATTTTGGCACAATTTTTCGAAAGTTCAACAAAAATTTTCTTTGATTATACCTCGTAAAACCTTTAGCAGTCGATTTTGGGCCGTTTTACCGACTGATTTTAGGCTTCGACAACATCTGCGATGAAGTTTTTGAGCGTCCCAAAGCTTAGCCTACCATTTCCGATGCAGATAAGGTGACGATTAGCCTCGCAGAGCGTCCGATTGTGCTCGCTGCACCGTTTGCAAGCGCTACGTTGTCTGGTTGCTGCTTCGTGTCGTGTCGTCGCGACACCATCAGAAGAATTGATCGAATTTCAAGGCGGTATGTTTGTCTTCACTTTAGCATTAGCTTAGCTGGGGACAATTAGTGACGTTTTGGAGGTCAAAACACAAGAAGAGGCATGGTGACGGTTTGGAAAAGGGGTAATTGAGGTCACCAAAACAAAATCTGCAAAGTTCCGCCATACGGGTGTCATTCGGGAGGCGCTTGCATATCATATGTGGTTCTTCGGACTCCCTGATTGATTTAGCACAACTTTGATTTTTGAAATTTTTTTTTAAAAAAAAAAAAATTTTTTTTTAAAAAAAACAAAAATGACGATTTTTGTTTTTTTTAACAACCCTAGTGCGATCCCGTGTTTTCTCGCGGAGGGGGGTGGGGGTAGGGTTGTTAAAAAAAACAAAAATCGTCATTTTTGTTTTTTTTTTAATTTTTTTTTTAAAAAAAAATTTCAAAAATCAAAGTTGTGCTAAATCAATCAGGGAGTCCGAAGAACCACATATGATATGCAAGCGCCTCCCGAATGACACCCGTATGGCGGAACTTTGCAGATTTTGTTTTGGTGACCTCAATTACCCATTTTCCAAACCGTCACCATGCCTCTTCTTGTGTTTTGACCTCCAAAACGTCACTAATTGTCCCCAGCTAAGCTAATGCTAAAGTGAAGACAAACATACCGCCTTGAAATTCGATCAATTCTTCTGATGGTGTCGCGACCTTAGATCGCACCCCACCCCCCCCCCTCACGGTGGTCAATCTCATCTCAATTTTTTTCAAAAATACCGTAATTTTTGCATTTTTCTTGACGTTTGTGTCTGTCCCTGCATAGATTTTGTTGTTTCTGACTGAACAAGCAGCTTGTTTGCACAAAATATTCTGTATTTTACAAGAATTTCTGTGTTTTTCTAAGGCAAAAATTTGGTATTACCCGTGCGATCCCGTGCACCCCCCCCCCTCACGAAATTTTTCTGCCAGTGCACCCCCCCCTCAGGAAAATTTGGCTGCAGGTCGATCCGGTACCGGTCGATCCGGTACGGTCGATCCGGTACCGGTCGATCCGGTACCGGTCGATCCGGTACCTGGCAATTTTCTAGGGCGATCGATCCGGTACCAGGTCGATCCGGTACTCGGTCGATCCGGTACAAATTGAAATTTTCAGCTGTTTTACGGGTTTTTGGCGTTCAATTCGTTATGTTTTCGATTTTTCTTTGGTTGATTGTTGATACGATTGTTGATGATACGATATGAGACGACGACGACTTGCAACACTTGGTTGGTTTTGGTAATCGTAATCTGATTCTGAAAAAAGCAAAACAAGTGTACCATGTTTTTTTTTATTTCCTGAACTATTTTCCAGAAGAATAAAGCTCCAAGACGGTGAAAATTTGCAAAATTATCAGCTCAGCAAGAAAAGGAGAACAAAATAAAAATATGAAAACTGATTCGGTTCTCTTTTGGAGTTGAGGAAAAATGTCTGTTGTTTTTATTTTCATATTTCCCGCGAAAAACCCTGCGGTAAGATGTTTCAGACATCAGATAAAATGAGAGAAACGAAGAAAAATGGAAAACAAATCAGAAACAAATTGAATTGAATGCTAAAACAGTTGAAAATTTCAATTGGTACCGGATCGACCTGGTACCGGATCGACCGCCCTAGAAAATTGCCAGGTACCGGATCGACCGGTACCGGATCGACCGGTACCGGATCGACCGTACCGGATCGACCGGTACCGGATCGACCGCATGCCGGAAAATTTGCTGCCCGTGCACCCCCCCCCCCCCCCTCACCGAGAAGGCACCTCTGACCCCCCCCTCTAAAATTAGGCAAACACCCCCCCCCTCACCCGAGGTCCCGCTTTCGCTACTGATCCTAATGAAGTCGTTGTAGGTTCCTAATCCTAAACCTAATCCTAATCCTAAGTGAAGCCTTTTTAACAAAGTGAAAGTGCCTTGATTGACAGCTTTGTTGAAGGGGTGAAACATTGGGATCAGGGATCAGCTCCAGCTCCGGTTTAGCTTTGTAGTTTCACGAAATTTTCCAGATAGATAGATAGCTGGAAAATTTTGGGGGGGGGGCCAGGGCCATGTGACTTTGGGGGGGGGGCGGTCAAAAATTTGAAATTTGATAGATAGATAGCTAAAACGCTAAAAAGCTATAAAAATAGCAAAATAATGCTAAAAATACACTAAAAATCAAGTATAAACGCGTGTTTTACCTAAAATTAGCGAAATTTTCAACAATTACGACCAAAAATGGTCAATTTTGGTCAAAAATTGACTCATTTTATGTCTTCGAAGACAAAAATTTTCAGATAGATAGCTGGCTGAGAATTTTTTTTAGATAGATAATAGCTGAACCGAAAAAACCTGTCTGATAGAGATAGATTCGAAAATTTTTTGGGGGGGGGCGGCCCCCCCCAGGCCCCCCCTAGAACAACTATGGTTCTAGGGAAAATTCGCCGGGCCGGAATCGTCCGTCCGGAAGTCCACACGAAACTCCAGGCAAAAAAGCATGATGTGATGTCACTTTCTGCGGAAAGTGTCTTAAACGCATTTTCAGATGAAAGTACAATTTTGATGATGAAAATTCGTTTTTTAATTGATTTTAAAATCCCGATACAGAAAAAGTTTTTTTTTCAAAAAAGTGAAAAAAAATTCGAACCCTAGCGGCGGCGGATTGCATTTGCATTGTCGTGGGGAAGTGATCGAGTCATCGGAACATGGCTGACTTAGTGGAGTGCAGTCAACGACCAATGTATGGCCCGTTTTTCGGTTCGATGGGCACGAGCGCTGCGATGGTTTTCACAGGTTATCACGTTTCTTGCATCATCATCACAATCACATCTTTTGAAGTTTCACGATATTTCAGTTGTTTATTCTTGGTGATAAAATGAAATTCAACAAATGGTATCCGTATCAGCCAGTATCGTGCGGTCCGGGGTGACAAATTAAAAGACAACTGAATCCAATGGTCTTTCGGTTCCCCGTCCGAGATAGTTAGCTGAACCCATTTCCATTAGAGGGCAGCAATTGTAACGGGTTTGGAGTTGGGAGGGCCGAAACCCAAACAAAAGGTGTGATCGGGAGCGGGACGTTGCGTGGTGGTGGTGATCAGAAATTCACGGGATAGTTCTTCTCTGGTCTGTACCTGGTAAAGTAGAAAATTGCCGAAAAGGGGGTATGTCCATGCCGCCGGTAACATAATTTAAGAATTATAGGCATGTCGATACAGTTAGGAGGGAGATCTTGGTCCAAATTTTGGTATGTCGGTTACGTTAGTGGGTTCTTTTCCTGTTCCACGGCTCCGTCCCGTCCCGCCTGTTCGTGGTAAGGCCCAGAACCCGCCGGGCCCCGCCCTGTTCATGACTGGTGGTGATGGGTTGGTCACGGCGCACGGGACATGAAGTCGTCAGCGAAGCACGTGCTGTCGTCGCATTTGCAATGAACGTTGTGTTTTGTTGTTTTGCAGCGGCTGGCGCAGCGTACGGCACAGCCAAGTCGGGCACGGGCATTGCCAGCATGGCTGTGCATTATCCACATCTCGTGATGCGGGGTCTGATTCCTGTTATCATGGCTGGAATCGTTGCCATCTACGGACTCGTTGTGTCTGTCATTCTTGGCGGCCAACTCTCTGATGCTTGTGACGGAGAATACGAAGTGTACACGTACGTTCACGTACAACGTTGCATCAATGTACATTATTTGATACGTTGTGGAGCTTGCAAGCTGCTGTGCTTCACAAAGCTGAAAGCTCAAAAACATGCTGTGCATCACTGATTTATTGACTATGTTTCACACAATTATTTTCACCTGCGACTCCGTTCACCTAACCTCAGGCCAAACGCTGTTTTTTACTAATTGAAACCTATCTGCACACCACTGAAATTGATGCAGCGAACGAGAGTGCATTATGTGGAAGCAGCGTTCCGCGTGTTTCAGCGGGTTCTCGCACCTTGCCGCGGGTCTCGTGTGCGGTCTCTGTGGTCTCGGTGCGGGCTACGCGATCGGCGTCAGCGGTGACTCGGGAGTGCGGGCAGTGGCACAGCAAAACAAATTCTTTGTGGGCATGGTGCTGATATTGATCTTCGCAGAGGTAACGCCGCTTTTTTGTTATTTCTTGTTTTTATTTGTAAGCTGCTGCCAGCGATGGCACGGAAAAGGAACCAGTTTTTTCATGAAAAGAAACCGGTTTTTTAACCGGTTTCTTTTTCACGCCAAAACTAAAAAACCGGTTGTTTACCAACAGGAAATCTAAATTTTCAGTCGTCGAAACAAATCTAAATTTGTTAATCCACCACTCAATTGTGTTATTGAGTTCTGAGTAGTGTAGTTCTGACCTGAGTAGTTAGGTCATGTGTGTCTTTGGGGCATTTGTGCTCTCAGTTCTACGTGGAGCTCGTTTGCACCGGTTGTGAACGCGAGTGTTTGTCATTTCAGGTGCTCGGTTTGTATGGCATGATCGTGGCGCTTGTATTGGCATCGAAGTGAGCCATTCACATACGTTCATCTCTGCAGTATCACAACAAAATTCATATAATCGTTTGTAACTAGCGTTGTGAAAGTTGCTGTTCAATATTTATTGCTTGATGACGTTCGTTTTGAGTTTGGCTTAGATGAATGGTGTAGTCGCAATGTCTTCTTCTGTCGTATTGTGTATTTCTGGCGTCAGCCTTACATCAGTTGCAGCATCCTGTTAGGAAGATAACCCCATACACTTGTCTTTGAATCACCTTGTCAGTGACTCGCTGTTCATTTGAGGTTTTAAAATGTGTGCGTTTGTTCACTGTTCTTTTGTGCCAAGGTAAGAGAAGCATTCCATTTGAAATGTTTTCGATGTTGTTTACCGATCGTTGTTCATTGTCGTTTTGTCCATCCATTGTGATCATTTTTTGTTATTTAACGTGAGTGTTTCGTTTTGTAAACGTGTTTTGTTTTCAAGCTAGTCATCTACTGATTTTATGTTTTCATTTCACTTTCAATTTCGAAGCTGTTGATTGAGTAAAATAAATGGCATGATATTGATATTTGGCGTCGAACATTACACAGTGCACTGTTGAATGGGACTCCGTGCAAACCATCACTTCTCAAGAGTATTATATTTGCCGTTAATAAAGATCTACTTCTGTTGATGATAAGTTTCTCCAAAATAGTGAACAACTTTATTTATACAACGGTAAAAGTCGCCGTTTTCAGCGCAATGATAAGCTGCGGAGTACTGAATCGCGTCCAGCGCCATCAGTGACTTTATTTTATCATCAAAGCATTCAGTGAAAAACTCAAGATGGGTACGTTTTTGTGTTGGTGGCTTTGTTATCAACAAAATACAACAGGACAAATTCCTTGACAAGTATATTTCAACAGACAGCATTGAGAGCGTACTGTTTGAACGTGTTGACGTCAATTCTTGCTTTACTAAATTCGAATATTTCATCCAGCTTCGGCGAATTCGAGGCAACTAAGAACGGGCATTTCAGCAACGCGTGAATTAGCAAGCGTGCACGCACAAGATGGATGCCTCCCCGGACAACCCGACGATGCCGGCGTACGTGCACTTGTTTGGACTGCTCGGTGTCACGTCTGCAATGGTGTTCACAGGCAATGTCTTGCTGCTCTTTGATGGCTTCTTTTTCAATCAACACTGACACAGACAACGATTCGTCGGTGACGTGTTCGCTTTGGTGATCAGTGCAACTTCGTGCTGATCACCTTGTGCATCTTTTGTTGCAGTGTTCGGTGCAGCGTACGGCACCGCCAAGTCGGCCGTGGGCATCAGCGCCATGGCTGTGATGAGACCGGAGCTGATGATGAAATCCATTGTGCCCGTGATCATGGCTGGAATTGTGGCCATCTATGGGCTCGTGGTCGCATTCGTGCTGAACGGCTCGATCACACGTGACGAATACACTCTTTACAAGTTTGCATTGCGCCTTTGGCTTGCATTGTGTTTAGTTGTTCATTTGTTCGCGTGAATGCAATCGGCTGATTGACACTGTTGCGGTTGTTTCGCCTGACGCCAAACGCGGGCGACGGTACGCTGCGGTGAACGGTGCCGCCAATGCGCATCAGGCGTGCGCACCGCATGGCCGCCAGTGCAGCAGCCACGGTTCACCTCAGCGTCGCTCGGGCGTGCGTGGCTGAGAACGCAGTGCGCTGCCTCGGTTCGCAGGAGTTTCTCGCATCTCGCTGCCGGCTTGACCTGTGGCCTCTGTGGACTCGGCTCCGGCTACGCGATCGGCATTGGCGGCGACGCAGGGGTGCGCGGCACTGGACAGCAACCGAGAATATTCGTCGCCATGATATTGATCATGATCTTCTCGGAGGTTGCCTTCTCTTGGCTTATTGATCAATTGGTTTGTACTTCTTTTGGTTACGTCAACAGAATGTTCAGGTGCTGCAATGCATTTCAGGTACTTGGACTTTATGGAATGATTGTGGCGCTCGTGTTGAGTGGCAACAAATAAACCACAGATGACGCATCGCAGGACAACTATGTAAATCATGTAGTTTTTCTTTATACCTGAATTTGGAAAACCTGTGTTTGGATTTTTGTGACCGGTGTTTCTGGTGGCTGATATTGCTAACAATCACTTTTCAGAAATTGCTTCAACTTTTTTTCAGTTTTTTACAAGCAAACTTAATCACATGTGCTCAATTGTTTTTACTAATTTGAATTGAAAATGTTTGCATTGCGTGTTCATTCTTTATTTGCCTGTGTTTCTAAATGTATGAGTAATTTGTAGAAATAAAAATGATTTGATTTGAATTCGTGGCGATTCGCAGATTGTTTTGCGTTTGTACCGCTGACCAATCCGACAGAGGAGGTCTACTCCCAATAACAATAGTCTTATTTGCTGACCTGTATTATATGTTACTGCAACAAATGGGGAAAAAATCAACAGCGCAACGATGAATGGGGCGGACATTTTGGCGCAAAGTCTCAAGGAGCAGGGCATTGAGTATGTGTTTGGCATTGTTGGCTTCCCAGTGATCGAGCTTGGTTTCACAGTGCAACAACATGGCATTCGCTACGTCGGCTGCCGCAACGAACAAGCTGTAACGAGCACACTGCATTGCTGTCAGATTTACTTGCTTCATTAAAAACACATTGTTGTTGTTTTTAGGCGTGCTACGCCGCACAGGCAATGGGCTTTCTCACTGGAAGGTGTGCGTTGGGGTTTTGTTGAACTCGGCTCGACGAGACGCTTCAAACGAACCTAACTTCTAAAAATTTAAAAAATCCGGATTTTCTTTTTTTCCTAACCCTAGGTTGATCCACGATGATTTGTTGGAAACTGACTGAAGGCTCAACTACTTGTTTCTGTTTTCAACTGACAGGCCGTCCGTGTGTCTCACAGTGCCAGGACCGGGCCTGTTGCACGCACTTGGTGGCATGGCAAACGCAGCCATCAATAACTGGTTGTCACCACAGCGCTGCTTCGTTGCATTTCTAAAGGTGTTCCTCTGCAAAAGTGTGTCATTGCTGCAGGCCACTGATTGTGATTTCTGGCGCCAGTGACGAGGATCAAGAGGGTCGCGGTGCGTTCCAGGAGTGGCCGCAGGTGTACGCCGCCAAGCACTGCTGCAAATACGCCTGCAGACCGCCGACGCTGCACTCGATCCCGTTCCACGTCGAGAAAGTGCGTGACGGTTGTTTGAACAGTTGTAAACACTCTGGACGGCAATAATGTTGCTCCAGGCAGTCCGAATGTCGACGTTCGGTCGACCGGGGGTGGCCTACATCGACTTCCCGGGAAACTTTGTTCTTTCGTCAGTTCAGAACACCGATGAGATCACGTAAGCGGATCTGCTGTACTTCTGCTGTTTGATATCTCTTTGAAGAAATGAAAAAAAAACTTTTATTTTGACAAACCAAATGACTGAGAATATGTGTCGCGTAATTCAAGCAAAACTGATTCGGAGGAAATGCGCAGAAATTGCTTGATCGGCTCAGCGGTATCTTGGATTGGCGTAACTGGGTGAGTGCGCGTATGGCGACGGCGAGCCGTAGTTGGACGAGGGCGACAGCGCTGCAAAGAAGCACACACTTGCAACAAACAAGTCGCATTCAAGGCTGCAGTGCGTTCCAAAGAGACGACCACTGAAGTGTCGCAAAACAGGACAGTGCAGAACGGACCCCCCGGCGGCCGATTGAATCTGAACGAGTTCGTGTCGTCGTGCGCGTCGACGTGCGACGCAGCGAGCGGCTCCGGCGGCGGCGGTGTGGGCGTGCTGTATATGGGCGGTGTCGTCTGCAGCGGCATCATCATCAGCGGCATCGCAGAGACCACTGTCGCTGCCGGTGCCGGTGTGCCGATCGCCGGTGCTGCTGCCGTCGACTTCTCGGTTTCGTTGCCCGTGTCCGGCTGGTAGTACGCGTCCTTGCGCACCTCCGTCAGCAGATCCGGGTCGATGTCGCTCTCATTGTCTTGCTCGTCGAAGTCGCTGTCTGAAACGAACACCAACCACTAAAATCTACTTGCTGTTTGGCTGACGTGTTTCAAATCGCATGCATAGTGTAGTTTTTTTCATTGTTTGCAGTTTTGCGCCTCGAGTGCCAGCCGCCCCAAAGTGTGCGCCGTTGCGTGCAGCTGTTGAGGCAGCTGCAGAGTGCTTGCGTCAAGCTCAGCGACCCCTGCTCATCATTGGAAAAGGTTCGTGTTTTCTCATGGTCCCTTCAAACCATGATACCAGAGAAACCTGGTGTTGCAATGGAAGATTATGTCAGTGCAGGTGCAAGCGGTTGGACGCAAGCGTGTCGCTAAGCTTAAGAACTTACAACGCTTTCATTGGCAGAATATTGCTACTGTAATTTTAAAACAGTAATTTGCTGTTTCACTGACCGCCCTCCTCAATCAGTTTGCGAATGACGCGTTCAATGTCTGCGCTGCCGTCGCCTCCGCCACCGCCGCCTTTGGAGCCGATTTTCTTCTCTTTCAGTGCCTTTTTCAGTTTCGCCACCTGTTTCTTTCGTCGTTTCTTGTTTCGTTTCTCTTTCTCTTCTTCCTCCTTGTTTGACTTCCAAACGTTGAAGCTGAACGTGTTGAACAAGTTGTCACCCATTTCGGTTGGCGGGGACGGTTTGCTTTCGTGTGTGTGCCAGTCACTTTTGTTGAAGCTCGTTTGTCAAGTCAAGCTTGTGAATCAAAAGTAAGACCAAAAATTAGAAATGCCAGCAGGTGTAGACATTTTTGGAATGTTGTGTTGGATGGTGGAAACGTGACTGATGTTGTCGAACCTGGCAATTATTGACGTGAAGAGGTGTGATTCACTGGTCTGATGTCACCGCAAATGTGCCCGTTGAGGCATGAGCGAACCAAGTGTGTGCAGTCTGTTGACAAGGTGACCACCATTGATTTAGCCAATCGCATTGTTGTCTCAGGCAAATATTACTTGTTCAGTTTCTTTTGTGTTCCTGTTAGACAAAAATGACTAGCCGCGCAAAGGTTGGAAGCATTGTAATAACGCACTGAAAATCTTTGGAACGGGGGGAAGTGAGAAATCTTTTTACAGCGAAATAGTACGACACTTTAGAGCAGCGAATTCTAAAGGCCAATTCATGGACGACTCCGGCACGTCACGGCCCGGCGCGTCCAGTATGAATGAACGAGCACGTGTTCTAAAGATAACGTGACGTGCCGGATACATTTTGTGTGCATGGATTGGCCTAAAGATTGACCGACGGCGGCAACTCGCATTTGAAATGTCAGGTTGTGCAATGAGCGAGGGCAGCAGCGGTCTGTTGCGTCGTTTCGTGTGCGCAACGAACGTTCCGTTTCTGGCGACGCCAATGGGCAAGGGAGTGGTGTCCGACCTGCACGTGCAGTGTGTCGCCCCGGCTCGATCACTGTTGGACACGAGCTTTGATAACATTCATTCATGACATACGCAATGGCCGAGTCAACATGGCAGGCTTTGTTCAGGATGCACGGAGCGCGCGAAAGTTCAATGAAAAAAAACGCTCCGAACTCAACTGTGTATTGAATTTTTCAAACGTATTTTTTAAGTTGATTAAATTAAAAATAGTTCTTTGTCCATTGATCACACGATTGGGAAATCTTGACTTTCTAAGAGAGAGAACTCCAAATCTGAGACTAATCCCGCCTTGTTGAAGTGTACAAAGTCTGCCTTATTTATTCGGTCATGCTGTACACGACTTGCTGCGCTTGCTTTTCCCTTTCCCACTTGTTTTCTTGTCGTGCAGTGCGTTGTCGCACGCTGACGTCATTGTGCTCTGTGGTGCACGTCTCAACTGGATGCTCCATTTCGGGCTACCACCGCGTTTCTCCAAAGACGTGAAAATTGTTCAGGTTTGAATATTTGAAACTGGATTTCCTTGTGCATATGCCTGACACTTACAATGTGGTGAACAAAATCAATCAATATTCAAGAAACGTCTCTTTTGTTAACTGTTCACATTTGACTGGCAGGGCAGGTTGGTTGCAGATTGACATCTGTGCTGAAGAGTTTCACCAGAATGTGCCGACGTATTCCCCATTGCTCGGTGATATTGCCGAGGCAGTGCAATTGGTAACTTTGGTTTTTAACAAACTTCTTAACAGGCAGATTTTATGCTTTGAATCATTTTCAGCTGCATAGTTCGTTGAAATCATGGTCATTTGATGGACAGTCAAGTTGGTGGCAGCTGTTGAAGAAAAAATGCAGCGACAACAAAGCTGTTATTGAGGTTTTTTTTTTAAACTGCACGCATTAAAACTTGAAGCAAGAATGCTAACAACTTGCAGAACATGGAAAATGACGTATCGGAGCCATTGAACTACTTTGCTGCGTACAAGCCGGTGGGTTTGCTTATTTCTGTTGGGCCACCATGTTGAACTGTCAGTTAGGTTGTGTTTTTTGCCAGATCAGAGAACTAGTGTCAAAGTCTGACTGGTTTGTTGTGAACGAGGGTGCGAACACAATGGACATTGGTCGAACAATGATGCCGTCCATCCTGCCAAAGCGACGGTTTGAACAACGAGCGATCAGTTGTTTCAATAAAATCCATTTAAAAACGGAAAGCTGATTTTTTTATCAGCTTGGACGCGGCGACATTTGGCACCATGGGAGTGGGCCTGGGGTTTGCGTTGGCGGCCGCGTTTCACTGTAAGGATCACATGCCGAACACAAGAGTGCTTGCGGTGCTCGGAGACAGCGCCTTCGGATTCAGTGGCATGGAGCTCGAGACAATCGCTCGGTCGCTCACTGCTTCAGCAATTCTTGTCTTCATTCTAAAAACTGATACTTAGTTTTATGAAAAAGCACCTTTCCGTTTATTTCTAGTGGAATGTCGTTTTAAAATGCGTGAAATTGAGCATAATTCTTTGTGCAGCTACGAGCTGCCGATTGTGTTTGTCGTCATCAACAACAACGGCATCGGACAGGGTGTCGATAGCGAAACATGGTCACAAATCGGCGACAAGACATTAGAGTGCGTATCGATTTGAGGGTGTCTCGTATAGCCGCGTTGATTAGTGCTGTTCGCTGGCGTTTCAGAGCGCCGCCACTTTCACTGATGCCCGGAGCACGATACGACCAGATGGCGGAGGCGTTCGGCGGCCGTGGCTTTCTGTGTGGCAGCGTGCGCGACGTGCGCTCTGCGTTGCACG
Organism: Theristus sp. LFF4_11; assembly: GCA_030248135.1. Lineage (NCBI taxonomy): Eukaryota > Metazoa > Nematoda > Chromadorea > Monhysterida > Xyalidae > Theristus > Theristus sp. LFF4_11. The sequence goes on along the minus strand of JASANC010001123.1, from coordinate 9,590 downwards.
CTGCCGCACAAGTAAACGCCAACGAAAACACCACTGGAGAGCGTAGTGCTAAATGTGCTGGTTGACTTGTTCTGTATTTTGCAGGAGAACAATGGCTTTTCATTGTTGAACGTGCTGATCAGCACGAATGCCGACCGAAAGCCTCAGGAGCACAATTGGCTAACGCGCTCGAAAATGTGAACGGCAACGTGAACGTGTACGCGCGTCGGTGCTGATTTTGAGTTTTATTCTGACATTCTGCACTCCACACAAAGTGCACAGCTTCACTTTAACAAGGTCCGCGTGTTGTGATTGAGTTTTTCAGTTATTGAGTTTGTCATGGTTTTTTTGGTTGCAATGGCTAGAACTAGTTATGCACAGGTGGTCGGGCGGTTAATTGATAGAATTCTATTTTCGAGAACCAACACAATAATGGTGATAAGTAGCGTGTGTCGCGTTCAAATAAATTTATGATAAACAAATGACAATTTAGGCATCTGAGCGTAACCGGTTTGTCATGTTTTTTGGTGGATTATCAAGCGTGACGCACTCTGTGTAAAAAACGAAACGGTGATTCCAAACGGTTTTTTGATTGATGCCGCGTTAGTCACACATGAAGTTTTTGATCTCAAAGGTTTAAAATTCATGTTAACTTCTCTATAATTGAAGATCCCCAATGAAAGCGACGCCTCGAGCCGTTTTCACAAAATTATTGCCAAACTGAATAAATCATTTCAACGTCAAATGTGTCAACTTTTGGGTGGCAATTTGCTGCGTTCTGTTCTTCTGTTTTGTAAGTTTTCAAGAAAATAAAATAAGAAGTGGACATGTAAGTTTCGAGTCAAGTGTACTTTTGTAGACTGTATCGCGGTGGTGTCAGCTCAAGAGCAATGCGCCGTGCAGCGTGACCAGAATTCGGAGTGCGCCTCAGAATGGTCGTTCTGGACGCAGTGTCCCGCTGCAGATGCGTCCGCCGGCGACATCGTCACCCAGGCAAAACGCTTGTTTCAGGAACGACTGCTCGGCTGCACGGTCAGGCTTTATAGCAAATGGAACTCATTTCGCTGGCAAGTCCTGTCAAAATAGCCAAAAGCCTGTAGCTTGTTGTTAGATGCCGGAACGCTTCTGGGAGCTGAATGTGGACAGTCCAATGATGCGAGCTCGCAGTCGCTTGGCCGAATATCGCAGTTCAAAGGGCATGCCGCCGCCACGGATGCTTGTACGCAGACGAGTCGTTGCTTCAGAACACGACGCCTACCAAACACCAGAAACGATGGCAAATCGCCACGGTACATCGTCTACTTTGAATGGCTGCTTCAAAATCGGAACTCATTTCCTATTTATATGCGCGTGCGCATTGCGTCACAGAGCTAGAAAAAAGAATAGTTGAGGTGTAGGTTGAGGTGAGTCATCTGCTAGTAATCGGTCTGAGAAGTTTATTTGCAATGCACATATTCCGGATGACTATGTGTTTTGGGTGTGAATTTGCTAATTGGTTAGCTTTTCTACCTAGGATCTGAGGTCCCCATTCCGTGCGGTGGTGACACTGGAGATCAATCGTTAACTGTGTGCAACGTCACGATCAACGTGCGAACGGCGCTTGAAATGCTCCAACTCGAGGCAGGTCTTCCGAGAGCGGCATACTTTTGCAAGTTGAACAGTTTCCGCAGTGATGCACCTGAAACTGACTCTGAAGTGTCGATGGAAGTGGAAAAAATAATGCAACGAACGAAGCTGCAAGCAATGAATCCGTGCAAAACATTTGGCGATACAAAATCCGGCACAGTTCATTTGGCAATGAGAAATATGCAGCAGCCTGACGCAGATTATTTACAGCGAAGCTCCACTCCAGTTTACATGCGACCGCAGCTTGAACGGGATAAAGTGCGCTCAGCGTTGATGCGAGCACGCGACCTTCATCTCAGCGCACTGCGGACGTTCTCGGTTTTAACGTTTGGTTGGGTGTTCGGGACAAGTTCGATGCGACAAACTGTTGTCAGTCGTGTCGCTTCTGGCCAACGCCCGTTGCTGCCCGAGCCACTATTAGCGCTGTTCGCACTTTTTCACGAGCAGCTGAATGCTTCTCGGGCAACATTGATGTCAGCTGATATTGGTGAAGATCTGGTGATCTTTGACGAAATTGTACCGCGCTGTGCACCGAATCAGAGTGAGCTTAGCGAACAACAATCACTGCAAAGCGCCTGTACGCATGTTCGACGTTTTCTGGATTTAAAAACATTAGTCGGCAATGATTGCAATCTGCAAGACGAATTTCGGCAAAACTACAGTTGGGGTAAGGAAAGTCCTGTGGATGAATTGAGACAAAACGGCAACTATTACAAGCAAAACATCTACAAGCACCGATTGTATCCACAAATAACACCCATACGTGATGACCCGATAATTCCAATGGGAATACCAGAAATGTTTCCCAGCAAACGTCGTCGAAAACGGCAAACACTGTCACCTGGTGCTGCTCAGCTGCGACAAATATTAGAAGATCTTCGAAAGCAACCTGGCATGGAGCAAATTCCGATTCCACCAGCACTCGGCGCAAATGATGTTCCTTCTCCAACTGCGCCTCCCCGAAACTCACCAACTGAGCCAAATCCAAGTGCAACCGATTCATCTCCATCAAATCCAAATCCAACGGACACAGTTTCACCAAGTCTGCCGGATTCAGTTTTGCCTGATCCAGTTTGGCCAAGTCAACCCGGCGATTCATATGAAACAGAGCCAGAAACAGTTTCACCTCGTCGGCCGGAAACAGAAGCACGTGACATAGTTTTATGTAAATTTTTGCTGGATAGTGGGGAAGAATTAGTTTCGGAACGCGAGTTTGACGAAATCATGATGGAAATGATGCGACAAAATCTGAGCACACCTTTAAACGAATCTGTTTCCGGCAACATTATAGCTGAGTTGCTTCCCGTGATACCAACGAATGTTTCCGAGGAAGCACGTATTGCTTTGACAGAGTATTTCATCAGTGCGCACGTTGTCGTCGAAGCACAATATAATTTCAAAATCGATCAAGCAGTTGAATCCAACGGCACATACGAACATTACATCGAGCTTGATCAGCGGCATAATGTGACAAAGCAGCGCGACCAATTGAAGTTATTGGTGCAACGCCTTGAGATGATACATCCGGGTTTACTGAAGCTTGTGCACCAACTAGATCCTTGTACTGGACTGAGTCTTGGCCAGGGCATGCACCAGCCGTGTAAACGTGTGATCGCTAAAAATTATCACGAACGAATGAAAATCAAGAAAGCTCTGGATAGAAAGCCGTCAGCGATGATGCAGTGTGCGAAGACTATAAAACTGTTTTCTGCAGTGGCCGAATATAGAGCGGAAGTACAAAATCTCAGAGGACACAACATGAGTCAAATAGTTGAAGATTATGTGACCCATTTGTCAATAGACAATCCGCAACAACAACTAACAGCACATACTTGCATGACTTTGGGCAAACGGCATGCTATGACTCGTCGCTTGATCGACGAAGGTGTGAAAAGGGGCGGACTCATGTGGGGAACTGTGTGGCCACACGATGTGTCTGGTGATTACGGCGATGATGTTCACGACTATCACGGCATGCAAAAACCTTATTCGGCAAATTATGGTCACGAAATTTTCCCTTTTCCGACAGATGACTCAGCGGCCATGGAAAAACGCATTGAAATGTTCAATCAATTGGAAGAAAAAATAAAAGAACATGCAACACACCAAAAAGATGTGATGACGTTGCTCTTCACCGATGTACACCAGCTGAATGATACAATTGCAAGCGTACTGCATGGACATGTAATGCCACGAGAAGTCGCTGTCGGACTGTATTCGTTGCTTAAGATATCAGATGAAGTTCAACAATTGTTGATTGGTGCAGGACTGCACAATTCGTCACTTCTGGCCGAACTAGTACCATGTAGAACAAAAATCATTGGTTCATGTAACACGCTGAAACAAGTTGTGGAAGTTGAAGAAATGTGCAACGCAAATCCCAATGGTGACTTGAACGATGGCTCACAACAGATACTTTTTGACAGCACTGATAGCGATGGCGGTGTTCATTCGGTTGAAGAAATTTTGGTTGATAGTGCCGCCGATTTCTATGGAAAACGAAAAAAGCGACAAGCGCCCATATCATTCAATATGCCACTTACTGTTGTGGGCGAAGAGGGAATAAGATTCACGCATTATGTAGGTCCAAATTCAACTACTAAGCGCAACGAATCTGCAGATTTCGGTTTGTTAATGCAGTCGCAGAACATAAGTGTCAGTGAAAGAGCTGATCACGAAATAAAGGCTACGCAAAGAATGAACATGACGTCAAAATTATTAAGACATGCCATTCAGTGTAACATTTTACTTGATGGGCTTGGTGGGCCTAATCCGCATTCATCATCTGAACTTTCAATGCAAGTGCACAAACTATTGGCGAGTTTCAACGCCACAGAACGATATAACGTGGCACAATCGCTCGTCAAACTTCCTCCGCAAATACCGGCTGAAAAGCGGGCTGACTATTCGGAGGCTCTCAGCGTGATGTTTGAAATAATGAAAAACCAGAGCATACAACGCGTCAGGTTATTGAAACAATTGACAACCGACCCAGCTGCTTTTGCATTCAATGACACCAATTATGAAGATCGCATATCTTTAGTTTGGCATAAAATTCAACGGCATGATTCAGACTTTAAGCGACAAATCAACGATTCTATGCAACGGCTGATAGCCATTGATTCACATTTTCTCAATAGAACCATGCTGGTGAATCCGTGTTCGGTTGTAAATCTTACACGTTTTGTTGAGCAAGACAGCTGTCAGCAACTGGATCGTTATTTTCGTAATATTAACGCTATCGGTCATGGTATTCCGCACGACTGGACGGTCGAAGATATGGCAGACTTTCGCACTCTGCGTTCGAAAGTGATAGATATGCTTTACACGTGTCGTTGGGACATTGATGATAATGTTGTCAACATGCCAGAAGAATTTTTGGACGAATTGGACAAGCTCGAATTGGACCCATACGGTAATTTTCTTGGCGATGACCAAGAGTTGCTGCTGATGGTGGATAAAATTCGTCAGTCTGCACAAGAAAGGAATACAACGAATGAAATACACGAAACAAAAAGAAGACGCAAGCGACGGGCAAAACGCCAACTGATTGATTCGGGCACGCAATCTGTAAATAATTGGCTGATAAGCCAGATGATGACCAACAGAAGCGACGAACAACGCGAACGTCTGCTGGAAAATTTGCTTCAGTTGAAAAGGTCCATGGTGCAATTAACCAATACCACGTTTGATTTTGCAATTCAAGTGATGACAAATGAAACATTACAAGCTGAATTTATGACAATGCGGACGACAGGAGATCGGAACATGCCGTCACAGTTACAATCAATGATGAACCGAATGCGTGAACATGCAAATCAATCGCACATGCTACTGATGCAGTCTGGCTTGTATCAATCTCCAATGATGGCGCTGAGTAGCAGTGCCCTTTGCGGCAGTGAACCGGCTAATTTGGGCTGGGACGGAAGTTGCCATCGACTTCAGCGATACATCCAACTGCGGCATAGCTTAGTTCAAGAACGATACCGCATCATGTCTCAGTGTCGTCAAAAATTTCCGGAAGCTATCAGTCGTGGTGTGGAAGAGGCAACACGGCCGGATATTCCCGGAGTGCCCGGCCATGGAACTCCTGAGCTCACTGTGGGTTGCGTTAGGCCACCAACCACTAGCGCTGCAAACAAAACAAACATTGACACCCCGACGTTTGTTGATCCTGTTCGTGAACGCCCCGGTTGGTGCACGCTCGACTCTTCATATGCACGCACATTCAAACGCTAACCGAAATATACAATCCGTTTTTTTTTCAGACGAATGGGTTTTTGAAGAAGTAGAATTCAACGATGTGCCTCCGCCAACTTGTGGATTCTGCCCGAAACGTTTTCGATGTTGCGAGTAAGCAGGTTAAACCTATACACACATGGTATTGCTCTATTTATTGTTGTTTGTTGGTTTTTATTGCAGGAGTAGAAGACGAATTCAAGTGGAGCTGTGCGAAGAATTCAGTCAAGCCTGTGAAGTTCCTCCTATTTCTGTAAGTTGCTGAACAACCACAAAATTTCCACGGTTCTTACTAAACAATGTTTTTCTTTGCAAAATGTTTCACAGGATGGTACTTGCAATTATAAAGAAATGATGCCTTCACTGGAAGATCGATATGCGAAACTCTTGAGCAGTCCATTAAATAGATTGTTAGCCGAGAGACTGATTGAAGCTGCGCGAGCCCAATGGCACGAAGCACTTGGCGACTATCAACCTGCCCTTAATTGTGTAAAGTCGGTTAGAATTTTGAATCTGTGTATTCTTAAAAATTGTGAACAACTTTTATGTTATATAAGAGCCGTTTTTCCTACCTTTTCTAAGAAAGATTGAAAGATTGAAAATGTGTGAAAGATTATGTAAGAGACGGCTCTGCTATGTCTACGATATGTCTCTATCCAGATTCAAGAGCCCGATTTTTTTCACAGCGTATCTAATTTGACATTGGCCGCTGACGTGTTTTCTGAACTGCCATAATTTTTAGAGATGGAGAATTGTGCTACTGCTGCTGCGGCAACTACACAGCCGTAAAGTCGCAAGGTGCAATGTATTGTCGCTTTGGAGGTGGAGTCGACGACACTGGTATCGGAGGTTTTCCTTTGTTGGCTTGAAAAAAGTAGACACTGATTACATTGAAACGTTCCAATATGTCTGAAACGGTCAAAACCAGGAGTATTACAATGACATGAAAGCCGATGGAAAAATCCACAATTCATTGAATTTTATTTATTCCACAGGGATGACTACGCTACTGGACGGCGGCACTAATGTTGATGGTATATTGCCATTTTATTCCAACAGTTCGGTTTTATATCATATACAAAACAAAACCATGATCGCCAGCAAATATTTTAGAGTTACCTCTTACAACGTTGAATGGTAACGAAATGTTAGCTCTTGAACAGCGTGTCCAACGAATTGAACTTAGGGTGTGCTGGTTTTTGCGGTTTTTTGTCCAGTGTCCAGTCCACGTCCTTTTAAAAAGCGTTGCGTACAGGTGAACATGTCATTTCCTGCATTCATGCGCTCAAGCAATAATTTCCTCAGTTTGAAGCGAGAAGTTACTGATCGACTGGCAAATGCAGTTGACTTCAACTTGGATCCAAGTTCACTGAATTTACTGATTGTACCAGGTAAATGGGTGCATCAGCACTTTAGGATATTGAATGATATGTTGCAGTATTCTGTACAATATGGCCGAATAAATAAGACAGTCCTTGTATTCTCCATCAAGGCGGGATCAGTTGCAGGCTAGGAGTTGTCTTTTTTAAGAATGCCAAGATAATTCCCAGTCATGACTCATCACGTGCAAAGGAGACAGAATGGACAGAATAGCACGAAAATCAATACCGTATTACCTCTATTAACCCCCCCCCCCCAAAATTAAACCCCCCCCAAAAATAAACCCCCACCCCCTCGACAAGTTTCCAAATAATCCCCCCCCCAAAAATAATCCCCTATGGGGGATTATTGGAAACCTGTTTGAAACACATACCCAGCGAATTCAGTGGCTGGTTGCAGTGAAAATGATGAAATTGTGCTACCAAAGGCCCCAAATGGATGAGTTAATGGTAATTTCATTACAAAAGGCTGTTGTAAAAGGAAATTTCTATGTAGAGTAGAAGTTTCTGCGACTTCCTTCCTGCCATGGAAGGTATTTTTGCCATTTTGCCCACCCCTAAAAATGGTTTCCAAATAAACCCCCCCCCAAAAATAAACCCCCCCTTCAAAAATAAACCCCCACCCCCAGAAGTCGCTGAAGAAATAAACCCCTATGGGGGTTTATTAGAGGTAATACGGTAAGTTAAAAAAACCGTCAAATTTGACACACAATTGGATTTCTGAACGTCTTTTATTTCATTCAAATTTCGCGCGCTCCTTGCACCCTGGAAAAAGGTGCCATGTTTATTCGGCCATTCCGTACACCTTGTACATTTATGTATGTATGTGTTTTTGCAGACTCCAGAACAACAACGAAAATTACAATCTTCTTAAACACTAACGAAGTGCGAAGCAAAGCTGAACAACTGGTTGACATCCTCAACAGTGATAACATTGATCTTTGTGATACAGCCACTGCGTGTGTGATACGCAATTCTGTCGTGTTGGTTTCGACATCACAATATTGAACATTCAAATATTTAACGTTTCAAATTTTAAAGTGTTGCTCTTATCAAATGCATGACACAAGTTAACTATGTTCGGGCATTTGAGATGGTAAAAATAAAAACAAAAATTTAACATGAAACGAATGTTAAGATAAACAACATTACCATTTGGTACAGTTTCATTCATTTTCTGTGTGGCGTTTTGCTTGGTATAATCAGAATGGAATGGGATCATTTTATAATCATGCCCATTCGCGAGCGAAGCGGTAGCGGAGCGGACAGCGGATGCAGGCATAATATGGCCCGTCTGTCGCTCGCGCGTAAATTCCAAACTTACTTTGCCTCGCTCTGTGAACATAAAAGGAGCTGAGATTTTTTTCTGCGGCACACAGGCAGACAATCCACAGATACACTGTGTGCACCAGAAATTTTTTCGTGGTGATCTTCTACACACGCTGTGTGCGTATTTTATCAATTCTGAAAGTGAAAAAAATTATTCTTGTTTACCCCTTTTTTTTCGACTATGTCATCAAATGTGTACGCAGTTTCAGCGATATAAAGAAATTTCTGACTGTTATAAAAAAACTATTTCTAGGGTAAAAATCTTCGGGATTTTCAAATTTCGCATTCATTTTTTTCTCCGATGCTTCCCAAGGCTTTAAATTTAGCTTGTTTGTATAAAATTACAAAAAATGCTTATTTTGAGGTGTATTTGCGATTTCTGCGCGTGAAACAAACCGTTATTTGACAAATAAAACAATTTCTAGGGGTAACCAACAACGGAGAGTTTGAATTTGACCTTTATTTTTAAAAAAGTCAAAGGAATAACTGTTAAATAACCAAAGTCGTGACGATTTCGGTCAAATCGGCCGTGGAAATTGGCGAAATTGGTTCAAAAACAAAAAATGAGAAAGTGGTGTATTCCGGGGTAATTCAATGCGCTGATCACGGATTTTGGGTTAGTTTTCTTATGTGAGCAACTCTATATACTGAATCGTGACGATTTCGGGCGAATCGGCCGTGGAAATTGGCGAAATCGGTCCCAAAACAAAAAATGAGAAAGTGGTGTATTCCGGGGTAATTCAATGCGCTGATCACGAATTTTGGTTCTTATGTGAGCAACTCTATATACTGAATCGTGACGATTTCGGGCGAATCGGCCGTGGAAATTGGCGAAATCGGTCCCAAAACAAAAAATGAGAAACTGGTGTAGTCCGGGGTAATTCAATGCGCTGATTACGTATTTTGGATTAGTTTTCTTATGTGAGCACTCTACATACTGAATCGTGACGATTTTGGGCGAATCGGCCGTGGAAATTGGCGAAATCGGTCCAAAAACAAAAAATGAGAAAACGGTGTTTTCCAGTATAATTCAATGCG